>JASCZI010271920.1:95448-124208 GCA_036250425.1 Stylosanthes scabra
AAAGTAAATATCTATTTATGTATATGCTTATTACAATATTACTTAAGCTCGATGAGATGTAATTCATATGGCATTCCCATTGTAAGGGTTTCAAATTTGAGTCTTACCTAATATATATGGCTTATAAAAAAAATTATGTTTTTTTTGTTGTCTAAATTATAAGTTTTAAATATTCTTTTAATTTATTTTCTGTTCAACTATGTTTTTTAAAAAGTGTCGTGAATGTTTGACTTATAAAATGTTTATACGATAGGTTTATAATACATCCAAATTAATATAATAACACATAATAAATTTATCGTCACAAAATAATATAAAAGCTAATCATACAAATTTTTAAAAATATTAGTCTACTGTATCACTCTATATATATATAATTTTAGTCCATATGTATAATTAGATATTAATGTTTAAAAATTTGGTAGTTGGTACTTAAATTTTGAATTTTATTTAAAAATAATATAATAATTATATTTTAATATGTATTATATACTACTGACGGATACAAAAAAAATACACTAATGACTGATTTTGATATACACTTAGTATTATCATTTAAATTTTTATAATAAATTACTGAAATATGAAACAAATTTTATAGATATGTAACCGTTTGTATAATTCTGTATATGATAATAAATATTAAATATTGAAGTACTTGTTTTTGTATTGAATATTGAAGTACCTTTTATTCAGGAGAGTTTATAATGCAGTAATACGGAAGAAAAAAAAGCTATAAAATCTATTTAATCCACAACTAGTATTTTCTCCTTATGTTTTTCGTATTGTTTTTTTTTTTTGTATACTTTTTCGTATTATTTTTACTCCACCTTGATTCCTGTATTAATTTTGTTCATCCACCGTCCATATATTCACTCAAGGTCCACTAATCTTTTTGATAGCATACACATAAAAATATGGTGACCCAACAAAAAGTCCAATCATTTTAGGATTAATTAACAATCATAAATATGATTACATAAATTATCATTCCCCCATTTTGTAAAAGCAGCAGACACAACGAACGGAGCAACTGCATAACGTCTCACTCAACCTCTCCACACACGTTTTCTCTCCACCATGTGTCACGCTCATGGCTCCCAACACACACATATATGTGTATATCCCTCTCTCTACATACACCATAAAATTCACCACGAAGAAAATTTGCAATTGACAAGAACCAATGAAGACCAACCTATTTAGATCTTTTTCCATATTCTTTTGTTCAGATTTTATTTTATTGCAAGTAATAAGTTAAACATTAGGAATCTTTCAAAAAGTTTCTTCTTCTTATAAGATGAATCAATACTATTGGCAGGTAACTCACTATAATCAACCATTTAAAAAAAAATATTCATAATTTTTAGTTATTATTTTATTTTTTCTCTTAACACCATAATTTTACTTATCACCGTAATAAGTTACCTTCATCTACTGCTACTGCTAGTCACCAACAACTGTTACCACTAGCAACTTTTTAAGTGACTAACCATGGAATTTAGAGTTAAAATTTAAAATTTAAAATATAGTATTAATGGTTTATAATTTAAGTTCTAGAATTTAAAATAAATAAAATAATACTAAACAATTAGCGAATAGTAGTTGTAAATAACTAGTCACCATTACTCAAAATGTAATTTGATATAAGAAATTAAATTTAGAAAATTCAGTTAAAGTAGCAATTAAAAGTCAACGAAGTTTACAAGGTGTCAAGATTGAAGGTCTCACAATGAATCGGGACCAATCCGTAAGAGAGAACTGAACAGTGAACACATAGTCACAGCAAAATGGGTTGACTTAGACTAATAATGCACGTGCCAATTAACTTAACATGGATGCTTCGGGTAGCTTTCCAAATTCAACTCCCATAGTTTCTAGAATATCTTTAAAAGGAAGGGATTCACATGTTCATGAACTTGCTCCCTATTATTATTCCTCAACCTTAGCTTTCCCATTCTTCAAACTAAAAATCCAAACAAATCCCAACTTCACCTGCAATTATTCTTTAGCAAATTAAAAGAATGACCAATGATTCATGTATTACAATTTTTTTTCAAATATTGAATTTCAGTTTATCAGACGCATTATTAGTCATCCATATATCTCAACACTAAATTTCAATTGCAAATTAAATGAAAAAAAAAAGAAAATAATGTAAATAAAAAATTATATAATGCATTGTATGATGAATTGCTTTAGAGAGATAAAAGAAAAAAGAAAAACAAGGTACTAGTAAAATAATATTAGATTTAGCTAAGTAAAGAGTATCTCTTAAGGAAATTTACAAAAAGAAAGGAAGACTTTAATCATCTTTTATAAAAACTTTTCAATATCTTTAACAAGTATTGTAATAATCCAATACTGTTATGTGCTAATTTTAATTATTTTTTCGAAGTAGGTCAATCATAACATATATATATATATATATATATATATATATATATATATTCAACAATACTAAATAAGCAAATAACCAATAAAAATTATTAAACATTAGCCAACAATTTAAATTTTTTTTTATCAACAATTTAAATTTGATATTTTATTTCTTCAGATTTTGGATATTTTTTTAAAAAAATATATATAAAGCTTTTACGGAATGCCCCTAATCCCACCTAATGAGACAAAGCTTTGTTGTTGTTGTTGTATATATAAAGTTTACTTATAATTATTTTAGGTTTCAGATATTTTATATAACTTTTATTATAAATGTTCTATAAATAATAATTACATATATTATATTTTTTGTTGGCTAATTTATTTATTAAAAAATTATTAACTACCTATAATTTTTCATTTATATTCTATCACCGGAAAGATTAAAAAGAAATTAAACAAGAACCTTGTAAATGAACCTAAAACATGTTCTAATTAAGAAATCCTAAAGACACAAGTTAAAATTATAAAAATTTTTTATTGAAAATATAAAAAAATTTATAATTTTAATATATTTATTAAATGAAAGTATTGAAATAAGATTAATGGTCAAATTAATTTTTGAAAGATTGGCTGATAGTAATATTTATTTTTAAAAGATTTTATCAATCAAATTCATCCTTAAAAAATTTAAAATTAATTATATTCATCTTTGTTTTCTTTATTAATAATTTTTATTAATAATTTAAGCAAAGTCAAACTAATAAATAGAATTTATTTGACTTTAAATGTTAGTCGTCAATAATTTAGATAATAAAGGACACCGAAAATAAAAATGGCAGTTAATAATGCACACACTTGCAAGTGCTTAAAAGTCTTCTTTAATTTCCTAAAAGGACCGGGTACAGTGTGCCCCACTTGCTTAAATACCTTAAAGTTAGAATTAAATTTACTAGAAGTATCTTCACATACACTGGAAGGTTTTAATGAAAGAATAAATAATCTTCAGCTTTACTTACCATATTGGTGAATTCTACATTATTCACCTTACTTATTTTAAAAGGAATTAATCAAAGGATGTTATTAACAAACGTGTTTACTAAAAATACCACAAAAGAGAAATTTTGATTAAAACATAATTTGCTTATATTTTCAATGTATTAAATAAAATGATACAAGACACTACTCGACTCTCTCTATAAAAATATGATTATTATTAATTAAATACATATTTTAATAGACGAATCATAAAAAGTGAAATATAATTAATTATATAATATTTTCTATGTAATAATTTTATTTGCACACTAAAATTATTCACCATATATAATACATATACAATAAAATATAAAATACATATATACTGAAACTCATTTTTAGTATATATTTTATATTTCAATATGTATTATATATCGATTATTTGGTTTTGATGGTTGATTTTGATATTGTTTTGGTGTGAATGTGGGAGATGAACAACAGTTCGGTTGATCCGAGGCCTTAGGGGAGAACACTTTGAGGAAGATGAAGTGCTCGGACGCAAGGAGAACAGTCCGGTTTCCACGTGAACACTGAGAGCAGTTCTGGAATCTCCAAGGAACAATAGGGGTGGACCTGCAAGGCCACTCCGACGCTCAAGTCAGAGAGAAAGAACACTTAAGAGTATAAGTGAGAAGATGGAGAAGAGAACATAAATTTCCTAGCATAAGCTAGGTTTATTTATAGAGATGACTTAAGTGATCGATTGTTAGATTGAATTGCCGTTATAGGGCTTAGTCATCGTATCCCGAGATCTTCGGGATCGAAGACTTCGTTGATAAATTTAGATAGGTTTGTTGTTAACTGATATTAGGTTATTGTTTATCTGATCGGTTTGAACTTGGCGGCGTCAGCTCATAACAGTTCGGATTTTGGGCTTTTAATCAATGATTTTGGGCTGAGCTGTTAACAGGCCGGATCAAGTACATACCTAGCATAATCCTTTTTTATAAGTGTCAATTTAATATCTATTAAAATGGTATACGTCTAATGATATCGTATTAAATATATAAAAATTTCAAACAAAATTAACAAATGTCTTTATGATATTTTTAGCTAAAATTTTAATAAAATTCGAACATTTTAACTTGAAACCTGAAATACAGTAGCAAAAAGGTAAAATTTGGAATGATAATAATAGATGCATATGAAATTATTTTATTTATAACAAATTTTTATTTTTAACTTCTTAGCCACTGTTCTTAAAATTAATTTAAAAAAAAAAAGAAGAAGAAAGAAACAGGGATAATATCCGAGTGGTAATCCACTGCACACTCTAGAGAGTGAGTGACCACTTGTTAGTGAAGTGATTTCTACACCACATGAAGAAAAAAGTGGTTCGCTAGTGACATGTGATCTGGCTGCTTAATTAACTTGATTCCCTCTCCCAATCACCCACCTCTTATAACAAACCAAGCGGCGGGGTGTGCCCCATTTTTTTTAATATTATTTGTTATCTTGCAAAAATAATTTTCCTGTGCTGAATACATGAATGAATGAATGCTGATGTGATGAATGACTCTCTTCCAAGTTGCCTCTCAGTGCCTTCGCCCAAACTCACATGTCGGCCCCCAAAGATTTATTGACCAACAAATTAAACTAGAAAAGTCCCTCCCCTTCCCTTCCCTGCCTTATTACTTGCCTAATAGGAACGCTTTAACGCCTTAACCTACCGCGGAGTGGACCAACTCTAATTTCAATTTTTAATTTGGTTTAAACCACGTTCCCTTAACAACTCACCAGCTAATTAGATAAACTAAGAAGAACAACCCTGGTTTTACTTTTATAAAGATTGACTAGGAACTTGGAATTGGAATCAGTCATTTAGAGTTTGCACTTGGTCTTTTGTCACCTGTATTATTATAAATTATAAATAAATAAATAAATAGAGTGCCAGTTGCAATTTGGTGACACTTTGTTTGACCGACTTGAGAGGGGGCCACGCCATTCCCAGTGGATGCACCGAGTGAACTAAGCTAACTCTTGTCATCTCTTACGCTTTAAAACGTGCTCCACTCTGCTCCAACTGTATCTATTCTATATCTATCTATTCATTCTTATTTTTTTAATTAATTAATTAAATATTTATAATAAGTTGGGCAGTGCGCCTACTTTCTCATCACTCCTCACGCAACTTCCTTTCAGCTCTAAACTCTCCCCACCTCTCCTTATATATACCCAACCTCATTCATTCTCACTTCAACTTCAAACGACACACCAACAACAACAACAATAACAACCTAACATACTCTCTTCTCATCTCTATTTCTTTCTATTCCAAATCTCCAACCGACAATTAAAGTTTTATTGAGCAGCTCTGATCGGATGGCACTAGAAGCTCTGAAATCACCAACTGCAGCAGGACCTTCCTTCAGCTTTGAAGAAACTAACAATCTGAGCTACATGGAAGCACCTTGGGCTAAGAGAAAACGTTCAAAGCGTGCTAACAGAATAATGGAACCCAATAACCACCCTAACTGCTCCGAGGAAGAGTACCTCGCTCTCTGCCTCATCATGCTCGCTCGCGGCACCACCACCATCCCCATATGTCATTCCTCTCCTGCTCCTCCATCTCTTCAAGAGTCGAAGCCAATTCCCACGGCCACCGCCACCGCCACTCCCACTCTCACCTACAAGTGCTCTGTCTGCAACAAAGCGTTCTCATCTTATCAAGCACTTGGCGGACACAAGGCCAGCCACCGCAAGCTCGCTGCTGGAACCCTCGGCGGCGAAGAGCATCACTCCACTACCTCCGCCGTCACCACCAGTTCCGCTTCCGCTGCATCCAACGGCGGAGGCAAGTCTCACGAGTGTTCCATCTGCCACAAGTCTTTCCCAACCGGACAGGCCTTGGGAGGACACAAGCGTTGCCACTACGACGGAGGCGCGGCCGCATCTGCATCCGCATCCGCCGCTGCTGGCAGTGCCGTAACCGCCTCAGAAGGAGTTGGATCCACCGTTAGCCACCGCGACTTCGATCTGAACCTCCCTGCTTTCCCGGACTTTCCCAACAAGTTCTTCGTGGAGGACGAGGTTTCCAGCCCTCTGCCGACGAAGAAGCCCCGTCTCTTGACCCTACCGAAGATTGAAATCCCTCACTTCCATTGAATCTGATTCATCCAAATTATTAATTAATTCAGTCCTTAGTTTATTTTTCTTCAATTGATTTGGTATTTTTTTTTAGGAAGGTTGATTAATTTAATTTGTTGATGTACATACATAGTTCTTAGAAACATTGTATCTTGACTATGTCAGTTCAATTCAATTCAATTTTTTATTTGTTACAATCTTAATTGTTAGCTCAAATAGAAAAGAAAGTTCGAGTTCAAACCTCTTCTTCCGAATCTTAGTTCTTATTGATATAATTATCCATGAAAGATATAATCATCCATGAAAGAGCAGAGCAGAGCCGCGTGTTTCTTTTCTTTGTGAGTGGCGGTTTTAACTGTTGGAACTAACTGTTCATCATAATTTTGGCGCAAAAAAGAAAAAGTGCATGCTACACGCTACTACACCGTCTCTATGCAAAAGCGTGTTTTCTAGTTGGATCTAGACTCCAAATTAAAATAAATTAATTAATCAATCAAAATTAAAAGGTTTGATTCTTCTGGCGTACGATAAAATCAACATGTGTGGGTGAGTTTGTGAATAGTAATAAGTAACTTAGTGGGCAGGGTAGATGACATTTTGAAGAACATGGGGGGTGTTTCGTGTTTGGTGTGCGGATAAGATCGAAGGATTTTGCGTTTGGCGTTTTACACGTTCCGATGAGAACGCCACGTGGAGGAATTAGTTATTCTTACATACTTCCCTTTGTGTTGGAGTAGCCAATAGTCTTGTGACGCGTCATTCAATGGTCCTAACTTATATAGACGGCGGTGCTTTTGCGGTTCATGCATTTTACACGTGTGTTTTACTTGGGTAGTGTATTTTATGTGGCGTGTGAAAATGGATTCAGAGTTGAAACTTCCTTCTACGCGTCGGGGTTAAGAGACTTAACAGAAAGATGAACATGAAATTGAATTGAGCTTAGCTTAGCTTGTTGCCGTGGTATCTTGAATTAATTGGACACGTCATGCTTTCAATCCTGTTTTGGATGAATATTCATCCCTCTCTTAGCTCTCACAGTTGCCACGCCGGTACACAAGCTAAGAGGAAGCATCTTTTATGATCACCAAACTTTATGCCAAACTATATTCTGGTGAAGTGTCGTAGATTCGAGTTAAACCATGTTTTCCTTAAAACTTTTGCCAACTCTATCTAATATCTGTCATGTGTCATCTCCTTTAGCGTGTTCAAAAGGAATAATTGAAGTGAACCGTTCAATTCATCATATTAGAATGTTAAGTTGTTATTATGATATGATATGATATTCTCTATGGTAATTAACGGTTAACACATACTATGTAAATGTTATTTCATGAATTCTAGTTGGATAAGTTATTTAATAAGAAGGAAAGAATAATGTATTATTAGGACACTTGTTACTTGTTACTGTAGAAGTGTGAAGAATAAATAGTTATTTCATGCGGATAATGCCTAATTACCTTTCTAAGGAACATTGAATAAGGCAGTAAACAACAAAGATGAATTTGATTACCACAACTCTCCTTTGTTTTTATGCTAGTGGGCAGTGGCTATACTATTACGCTAATTTTCAAACTGCCTTGGGTCAGTTGGGTGTGCTTCAATTCTTCGAAGAATCTTTTCTTGGCATGTCAGGGTTCTTGGAATCTTCTACCGCTACTTGCTAGAGGCGGCCACCTTATGCTTTAATTTGGAATAATATATATAATAATTAATAAAATTTAATTAATATTATTAATAATTTAAATTAAATATTATATTTTTTAAATTTTAAATATTTTATTAATTAAAAAATATAAAATTAATTGATTATTAGAGTTGTTTTAGATTTCAAATATTATATTTCTGCAAATATATCGATGTTTTATTGACTTTTATTATAAATATTCTAAACCGTGATTATGAATATTTTATTTTTTATTTGCTAATTCTTTCATTAAAAATATATTAATTATCTATAATTTTCTATATAATCATCATAATAACTATTTGAGTAAGTGGTTTTGGCCAACCAAATGCAACCAAGTGATTTATTTCTATGCTAAATATAATATTATTTCAGTGTCAAATAGTATAAAAAAATATATCTAAATAAAGGTCTATTTGACACCGAAATAGTCTTCTATGTAGCATAGAAATAAATCACTTGGTTGACCAAAATCACTTATTCATATAAAATTATTGATAATTAATTATATCTTTTCATGATAAAAATAACTGTAAGTCCAAGAACAAGAATCAAATCACATGTAGCATACTACACACATCTGATGTATAACGTAAACAGTAGTCTTAGATAAATACATGAATTTAGGAATTTTTTCAATTTTGATATTAATATTAATCATCAAAATCAACAATTAACAATTAATGTATAATATATATTAAAATATAAAATATATATTAAAAATTATAAAATTAAATATATATTTATGTGTAAATACATAATAACTCATTTTAATAGATGATTTTTGTGTACAAAATAAAATTGTTGTTTTTTAATTTGTATGGATATCGAATACAAGGGAAAATGATTGAAATTTGTTTAGAAAAGAATGGAATGGAGTTTATATTTTATTGATTTATTAAAAATATGGGCCATTTTTTTTTTGTTTTGACATATCTTTATTTCAATTTTCGTCATGAATCAGCTCAAACTCGTTTGTTCGCTTAGTTTTGATTTTTTAATGTTGTTTTTGCTTTTTTTAAGGTTTGAATATTCAAAAATATGAAAATTTGGATTTTCGCTTATATGAGATTTTGGATGTTTGAGGATTGTTGATTTGTGTGCAATTGTTTCATTGTGAGAGTGTTGTTATTGCTATTTTAACTTTTGAATGTTTAAAAATATGTTGTTGTAAAATTGTTAATGGTATTTTGGCTGATCCATTAGATGAGATTTTGAATTTGTAGTTTCAGATGTACTAATATAAAGAATATTTTAATGTTTGATTATATGAAATTTTATTTGGTTGTCTTTTTTTTTTTGACAGAATTTGGGTGTCTAATTTTATAAGGGTTTGGATGTATGTTTGATTGGGCTTTCAGAATGTTTTCTTTTGTTCACAAAATTGCTATCTTTTTCCTTTTTAAATTTGTTTTAATTACTTCGCTAATATTATTTAGTATTATTTTCTTAAATAACAGAAATACAATAACAATGGAAAAAAAATGTCTTACAAAAATCTGCGTGAGTGGGTGTGTGAGTAAGTAGTAATCTAGAGTTGGGGTTGCTAATCCAATGAAAAAAAAATGCTTACTTCCATAAAGTTTATATTACTAGCAAAAAAAAAAAAAGTTTATATTACCATACTTATTACAGATCAATTAAATGATTTGGAAAGTTTATATTACCATATTCATCATAGGAGTTGTCAAGTAGCCACTAAGCCACCTTAGAATAAAATAGAAAAAGTGTCCTCCGAAGTTTGAACACAGGTTCTCAAGAGAAGATATAAAGCAAAGAAATTGATAAAAGTCTGTTCAAATCTGCATACTAGTGGTGAGATGGTGGAGAAGGAGAGAGAATAAAGAGAATGTAGAGAGAGATTTAAAAGATGAAAAATGGCTCGACCTCTATTATTTTCATTAGTGTTATATATATACAAGTCTATTTATCGCATAGAATATTTAACACCTAAATACTTACTCTAATAAATTATATATGCCAGAGTACATAAAAAGTACATAATTAAATATATAAAATTCTAACTAATTTAGATATTTACATATAGCTCAGTTACATCCCCTCAAGTTGGGGCGCATGAAAATTAATAAGACCCAACTTGTCATTGCAAGAAAGGAAACTATCAGGTGAGAGTGACTTGGTTAAAATATCAGCTACCTGGTTTGTTGAAGAAATTGGAAGGAGCTTAATCAATCCCTCTTGTACTCTATCTCGAATAGTATGATAGTCAATCTCTATATGCTTAGTCCTCTCGTGCAAGACTGGATTAGCAGCAATATGAAGAGCGGATTGATTATCACAATATAGAACAATGGGTCGAGGGAGTGATATCCTAAAATCCTTCAACAAGCAAGAAAGCCACACTCCCTCACAAGTGGCAAGAGCCATTGCTCTATATTCAGCTTCACCAGAAGAGTCAGCTACAGTATGTTGCTTCTTACTTCACCAAGAAATCAATGACTTCCCAAGAAAAAAACAAAATCCAGATATTGAACGCCTAGTATCTGGACAAGCACCCCAATCTGAGTTAGAGAATGCAGTGAGAGTGAGATTGTTAGAGGTGGAAAATAGCACCCCCTTAGCTGGAGCACCTTTGAGGTATCGAAGTACATGAAGAGCAGCTTGAAAATGTTTTGTTGTGGCACAATCTAAGAATTGACTGAGCTTACTAACAGCGAAGCATATATCTGTCCATGTATTGGTCAAATAAATTAAGCGTCCAATTAGCCGTCTATATGGAGCAACATCATCAAGAGGAGTTCCTGAAGATTTGGATAGATGGGTTGTATAATCCATTGGTGTGGAGGCTAGTTTTGCATTCGTCAACCCAAACTCATCAAGCAAGTCAAGAGTATATTTGCGTTGATACATGGCAATGCCTTGTTGACTTTTGGCAATTTCTAAACCAAGAAAGAATTTCAATTCACCAAGATCCTTAATTTTAAACTTGTCATCGAGGAGCTGTTTGATCCTAGCAATTTCTCTCCAATCATCCCCTGTTAAAACCAAGTCGTCAACATAAACAAGAGTACAAGTGAAACCAGAATCAGATAGTTTAGTGAACAAACAGTTGTCTGATCTTGATTGAGCATATCCATCTTTAATGAGAACATGACATAGCTTTTGATGCCACTGCCTACTAGCCTGTTTCAAGCCTTATAACGATCTCTCCAGCTTACAAACTTTACCAGCCGGGACTGCCAATCCTAATGGTGGTTTCATGTACACCTCTTCTACTAAATCTCCATGGAGAAAAGCAGAGTTGATATCCAATTGATGGACATACCATCCTTTAGCAGCAGCAATAGCCAAAAGCATTCTCAAAGTGGTGAGTTTAATAACTGGACTAAAAGTATCAAAGTAATCAAAACCTGCTGTTTTGGTAAAGCCTCTTGCAACAAGTCTTGCCTTGTGGCGTTCTACTTCACCGTTGGGTTTGAACTTGGTCTTGAAAACCCATTTGCAACTGATTGCCTTCTTTCCAAAAGGAAGGGAAGTCAGCTTCCATGTTTTATTCTCCTCAAGAGCCTTCAGTTCAGCACTTATTGCCTTACGCCAACAATCATGGAGGATTGCCTCTTCATAACTTCTTGGTTCTATGGTGGAGGATATAATAGCTGAAAATGCTTTATGCCTTGTTGATAATGTGTCGTAAGACACATAATTGGAGATCGGATACCTCACTTCAAAGGGAGTTGGAGGTTGCTGAGTTGAAGCGTTGAGCTACATACAATGATACTCTTGCAAATAAGTTGGTTGTTTTCTTTTCCTACATGATCTTCTAAGTTCACTAGCCTGAGATGTGTTGTTCGGATTATTTAATGATGTAGCACGATTCAAACTATTTGCTTTTAAATTGGAAGGTGGTGCTGAAGAAAAATCATGAGATGCAAGGTCAAGTGAATGAGAACAAGGAGATGATGATGATGCATGAGAATTAGATGCAAGTGCATGAGGTTCAGATGTGTTGAATTCATTAGAATGCAAGTCTTCGGATTTTCTCTCTGGATTATTCTAAGAATTCAAAAGAGTATCCAAATTGAACAATTCATTTGATGCTTCATTATTGCAAAAAAGGATCATAATGAAAAATAGTTCCAAAATGAGAAGAATTAGAACTTTGAGAGTAATTTTTAATACCTAAAGATTGATCATGCGAAGACAAAATTTCTTTAAAGGGAAAATATGATTCATAGAAAATAACATTTCGAGAAATAACAACTTCTTTAGTTTTAACATCAAGCAAAATGTAGCCTTTTATTCCTAATTTATGTCCAAGAAAGACACACTTCCGTGCTCTATGATCCAATTTCTTTCGATGAGCATATAGAGTGGAAGCAAAGGCTAAACAACCAAAAACTTTTAGATGAGTTAAATCAGGAATATTGCCATTAAGAATTTGATATGGGTTGTGTTTTAATGCAACTTGTGGCACTCTATTAATTATGTGGATAGCATGAGCCACTGCATAATGCCAGAAACAATTTGGAAGGTTGGAAGAAAATATGAGAGCCCTAGCCATATTTAAAATATCTTGATGCTTTCTTTCAACAATTCCATTTTGCTGTGGGGTTTCCACACAAGTCCTTTGATGTAAAACTCCTTTTTTTTTTTATAGAAAGAAGTCATCAAAAATTCCGGCCCATTGTCAGTTCTAATGACTTTTACCATGATTCCTTTTTGTCTGTAAATCATTTCAACAAAATCCTCCAAAAAGGAACGAGTTTCATATTTATTTTTCATAAAAAAAATCCAAGTAAACCTACTTCTATCATCAACAATGGTAAGAAAATATCTATGTCCAGAAGTAGAAGGTATGGCAATAGGTCCCCAAATATCAGCATGAATCAAATCAAAAGGAAATTTAGATTTACTCAAACTATTAGAAAAAGGTAACCTCTTTTGTTTTGCAAAATGACATGGATCACATGGTACATCATTGTTTGAACATGATATGAATGGATGCACTGCTTGTAACTGTTTTAATCTACTAAAAGAAATATGACCTAACCTATAGTGCCAAAGAACACTTTGTGAAGTGTGTGAAGTATTGTTTTGTTCTCTTGTCACTATATGCAAAATATTTTCCTCCAATTTACTGAAATTAACTGCCAGCTTTGCTTGAGTGTTCATTGTATACAGTCCTCATTTCTGATCAGCAACTCCAATCATCCTCAAGGTAGGCTTCTCTTGAATCTCACAATTATGAGAATTGAACATAAAACAACAAGATAAGTTATTAGTGGCCTTTGAAATAGAAATAAGATTGCATTTAAAATTTGGCACATATAGAATCTCAGTTAAATAAAAATCAATTGAAAAGAAAACTGTTCCACATAAGGTTGTAACAGTTTGTGAACCATTTGGCATGATAATTTTAACTGAGTTAATGTATTTAACAGAATGAAAGTATTTAAGACTAAAACAAATGTAAGCAATTGCTCCAGTATCTAAAATCCAATCTTGGGGATTCAATTCAAACCTGGAAAGAGAAATAAGATTAAATATACCAGCTGAAGGAGCATGAATGGTTGCCAAATTTCCATCATGAAGAGGTTCTTTAGGTTGTTGAAATAACGCAATAAGTGCTTCTTTCTGCCTATCTGAGAATATCCCATCCAAACTGAGCTTGCCCTCCTTTTGGATATAAGGAGCTGGGCTGTTTGCTACATTATTTATCGAATTAGTTGAATGTGGTACTCCATTGAGTACGTCATTTGCTACATTGGCAGCTACCACTGAATTCACCGAATTAGTTGAATGCGGTACTCGATTGAGTACGCCATTTGTTTGCAAATGTGGTGGAACTCCATGCTTCTGGTAATAAGTATCCACCAAGTGACCCTATTTTCCACGATAAGAGCAATGCTTGAGAGCTCCCCTGCCACCTTTGCCACCACTTCCCCTTCATCTTCCTTTGAGATTGTTAGCCCAAATTGGCCTATTGGCACTGCCCTGGTATGTCTCAAGGGCATTGACATGTATTCACTACCATTCTAGAATTTGGTTAAATAAGATGCATCATTTGTCTCTCTTGTTGAAAAAGTAGGGAGAACGTCGTACTCACATCCGGAAGGGGCTTAAGAACAATAATATGAGAGCACACACTTGCATATTGATCATTTAGACATTTAAGAAAGCGAATCATATAGGATTGTAACCTATATTGCCTCATTATATCTAATCCACAGTTACAATTATTTATGCAAGCACAAACTGGTATAGGTCTAAACTCATCTAGTTCTTCCCAGATCTCTTTCAACTTTGTATAGTAAGAGGCGATAGATAACTCACCTTGCTTTGTGCTGAACAAATCCTCTTCAAGTTCAGCAATCCGGAACAGATCACCCCCATAAAATCGATGTTTGAGGTCCTTCCATAGTTCATAAACATTATCACACCACAATACACTCTGCAGAATTTCTGGGCTCAACAACGCATGTAGCCACAACAGCACAAATGTATTGCAACGATCCTAAGCATCATATGAATCATCTGTTGGAGCTGGTTTAAGCAGTGTACCATCAATAAATCGAACTTTATTTTTCGATTTGAGACAGATCCACACAGATCTAGACCAAGTGTGGTAGTTCAGTGTGGTTAGCAGAGTGGTTATGAGAGATATCCCAGGTGTCTCACTTGGGTGAAGGTAATAGCAACTAGAAGGATCTTGAAGAAGGTTGCTGTTGGATCTAGACGTAGCTTGAAAAGCTTAAAACTGAGCCATCATTCTTGCAAAGTTTTGAAAATCTATTGCAGTAAAACTTTGCGCCTCTCACCACCTCATCTCGTTCATTAGTTGCCATAGAGTAGATCAACCAGATCTATCTCTCAAACCTCACATGCATTGCCAAAATCATACTTTATTGCAGGCCCACGCTCACCGCACCATAATAAACCTGCATACTAGTGGTGAAATTGTGGAGAAGGAGAGAGAATAGAGAAACTATAGAGAGAGAGATAAAAGATGAAAAATGGCTCGACCTCTATTATTTTCATCAGTGTTATATATATACAAGTTTATTTACCGCATAGAGCACTTAGCACCTAAATACTTACTCTAATAAATTATACATGCCAGAATACATAAAGAATACATAATTAAATATATAAAATTCTAACTAATTTAGATACTTACATATACCTCAGTTACAGAAACAATAGATAGACTAGTAGCTTCTTGATGAAATGTACTGTTTTCCATAACTTATATTATGTATGTGTAATGAAATTAGATTTTTATACAAAATTAATTAGTTTTTTTATTTAACTGGTTTGACTAATAATTCACTGGTTGAATCACTAACCGAGTAAACTGACTGGATCAATGGACGGAACACAATTGCATTCTACTTTCTGATCTCCATGTCTTATGTCTTTGAACTTGAAGTAACAACATATAATATGACCCTTTCTTTAAAAGGCAGAAGAACTCTGCAGTTGTACTTGCAGGTTTCAATTAGCATGGTTAATCAACAAAATATTTGTGAATGCTAAAATTACATGGAAATTAACTGAAGATATGATTGATTATAATATTAAATTCTGTTGCATTATTACACCTGAATTAATACATCAGCCATGCTTAGAGGGTACTACTTCACTATTGGATTAAGATCCAACACTCCACCCACCAGTTCCGCGCCAAGGAGCCAGATTATTATGATGTTTTCATCTGCTTTTTTCAATAGATTATTGTGTAAAGTGGTTCCATGCTCTGTCCTTTATTTTTGCATAAATAAGTAGTATATATGGTTGTCACATTTTTCATTGAATGCCAGATTGTAGAGTATTTCTTTTATGTTTTGATTTTGTTAGGACTGAAATGCCGCCCCATTCTAAGACATGCAGACACTTTAGCCTTCTCATTCCGTAATAATTTTCTTTTTTCAATAATTAAATGTTAAAGTAGAAACTGAAGAGTTGTAATGGTGCAGAAAATAAAGGCGCAAAGAATTGAGAATAGCCAGTGGAAAAAAAAAGTGTTGCCCATACTTTGGAAGATGATGTTTATTTTTTGTTACTCTCTCTCTCTCTCTCTATCTCTATATATATATATATAGGACCTCACTCTTGAGTCTTGAGTCTAGAGTCTTCACCGACATACTGGCGAGTCCGAAATTGTGAAAATGAGCTGCAACGGTTGCCGGGTGCTCCGCAAGGGATGCAGCGACATGTGCCCTCTGAGGACATGCCTCCACTGGATTCCATCCCCTGAGGCACAAGCTCACGCCACTCTCTTCCTCGCTAAGTTCTTTGGCCGCTCCGATCTCTTTTCTTTCATTTCCTCCGTTCCACACAATGACAGGCCTGGTGTGTACTTAACTCTTGTTCATTCCTTTGATTACTCTTTTAGATTTTGAATGTTCTGTTTATAAAAATACAAAATTGACTGATCGATGGCTATCTATATTTTTTTCTTAATTAAATTGTAATGATATGATACCATCTCTATCTTTCTCAGCGCTGTTTCAGTCTCTGCTTTATGAAGCTTGCGGACGAACCATCAATCCCGTCAATGGTGCTGTAGGACTGCTATCCACCGGTAACTGGCAACGCTGCGAGGATGCTCTCCGCACTGTCCTTGACGGCGGCGTCCTCACTCCGTTGCCGGTCTTGGATGACTCTTCTGGTTCCCATGAAATGGCACCTGCAGAGGCGTCAAAGAGGCGCAGAGTTAGCGGTGAACAATCCGAGAAAAGCTTGATGAGGTTTGATGGCATTTGCAGCAACAACCAGAGAAAGCTCTTGAATCTCTTCGTCTGAATTGAAGTTACTCTTTAGAACATATATTAGCTAGTAAAGTCTCGAAAGTCGAAATAATAATGCAATTGCATACAAGAGGTGGTAGAGAGACGCTAATAGACTCCGTTCCTTTCTGCGGCAATTTTGACATGTTCACTGTTCTTAATTATTATTATTATTATTATAATTATAACATAGAGTATTGCATCTCTCATTAAGCCATTGTTTTATTTGATTATTTCTCTGTTTTGCTCTATTACCGTTCCAATGCAACTTGGGAAGTGAAATGGTGCGTGCCATTATTTGATGATGATGACAAGTGAAGGGCATAATTAAACACCTGAGCAGATATCAATTAGCTTGGTTATCATCATATCAGATATCCTTTAGAATGGTGAAATAAATCATCTAATACTTTCATGTCGTAAGTAGTTCATGAAATTTGAATTTATTGGCACGCACAAATATCTGAATAAGAGAGATATTTTTGAAATCGTTTTGTGTATGTTCCGAATGATAATGATAAGATAAATTGTGAGGAGCATGAAAGGAAATTCGATAAGAAATAAAGATGATGATGGATGATGGGAGAGGTGGCAATTCTTACGATTTTCAGATTTTGCAAATGCGGTGCACGTCATCATCAAGCATGAGACATGCATGTATGATGATGATGATTGTATTTGCTCCGCTACAAGTGACTTCCACGGCAAAAGCCACTGTACTCACATCACAAAAGGGAAAAGCCTCATTTAAGAAAAAGACACGCTTATTATTATTCTCTCAATTCTCTCTGCTTATTTCAAAAAACGAATATATATTCATTCTTGTGTGTATTTTAGTTCAAAATCCTAATCCGGATTGCTATCTTCTTCTTCTTCTTACGTACACCTCTCGCCGCGTCCCTCGAATTTTCTTTGTCAATGTGGGTCCCATTCAACTCAAATCCATAGTTCTAGATTAATCACGCGCCCATGGTTTACAAGCTTATGCACTTGTGCCCAATGCTTTTCATATCAGGACAAGCCAAATTAATACATCACCATGCACATCATGTTATAGAATCTTCAATATTGTGAATGAAAAACAAAGCTACTTTACATAATTAAGCTACATTATTTCTACTACGAAAATGAAAAAAAAAATACTACTTCTTACTGGTAAAATATATAGAAGAAAAAACTTGTTATTTGTCAAGGCAAACACCGGCTCAAATTTTTTAATGGTGAATATTTAGATGCAGTTGACTTTACATGAAGTTGTTTGTAAAAAGTATTAGATAATTTAAAATTTTTGACGAGGTTGTCATCCAACACTAATAAAATATCAACTTCATATAAAGTTAACTGCATGTGAGTTTTTATTTTTATTTTTAATATGAATTTAAAAGAGACATTTTCTATCAAAATTGGCAAATCAAGTAAAATACACGTATATCAGCATATTTTTCTTCCAAGTTGCAAATAAAAAAAAAAAAGGAAGTTTGCTGACACTTAAATCTCATCCTCTCTTTTTTTTTTCCCCACAACTTGCAAGAAGGTCCATCTCTACTTTTGGTTTGCACATATCAACAAATTCATTGGTATATGTATATGTACATTACACCTATTTTCATTCTATATTAAAATTAAATTATGCACCAAATTAGTATTCAAATAAATATGAAATATCTTCAACACACAGCACAACCATCATGATCTTTACAAATATTATATTATACAATAAATTAGTATTCAATTCAATTTATCATGATCTTTAGGAAATGAAGGGCAGAAGTATAAAAAAAATTATTCTGGTTGTTCACATGTTTGAACTTTGAACTTCAAAAGAAACGTTAACAAGAATGACAAAGGGAGTGTTTTATGTGATTCCATAATACTCACTTATTCTCGTCTCCTAATATAGATAAACTCCAATTCACTACAAAATCCAAAAACAAATAAATTGTCTGGCAAGACTACTTTTGAATTTGGTACAAAATAACTCCACTTGCTTACAGTGTTTGCTCATCTTGGTCTTGTCAAAAACAAGAAAACGTGTTATCTCTTCAATATAAGCATATTAATTGCAACCTAACAATTAGCTTTCAAGACTTTTCTGACATTTCAATTACTGTGACTAATATGTGTTCCACTTTTGATGCAAATTTAAAATACTCAAATTAAAAGATTATTCGAGTTTGAAACAACGAGTAATCCAATCTCTTTCATTAGTCATCTCAAGAATAATACTACACATATCAAAGAGGCCAGGGTTATAGAATAGAACAGGATGAAACATATATATAAATATATAATTAATTATGATGATGATTATTATTACAAGCTAAGGTAGCATGCAGAGTGGAAGAGTGTTATTATTGTTAATACTACTTAATAATAGATAGCAGGAGGAGGAGGAGCCCTTGGGATATATGGCCTTAGAGGAGTGCCATGTCCAATAGGTGCAGGTTTTAGTGATGATGAGTCCCCTGCACCAGCTGGAACTGGACTTGCATCACCATAATCATCTATTGCCACCCAACTACCTTCTTTCTTGCTCTTCCTCTCATTTTCCTGAAATTTGTTACATTGATTCCATCAACAATTTGCATTCTCATTTTGAGAGCTGATTAAAGTGCATGCATGAATTTAAAGGATCAATACCTTAAGTTTCCTGCTTACAGCAACAGGAATCAATGTTGTTGGATCATTATCACCACCGTTACCTGAGATAGCATTCAAAACTGTGTTGTGTAAGAACTTGATGAGTAGTGCTTCTCGCTTTGAAAATTTTAAGCAACATATCTGGGCTATTGTACGAGAATAATGAAGAAGAAAGAAAGAACAATAGCCCAGTAATTTAATTGATTTTAGCCAGCATATATATGTAACCATCAACTCAATTCCTTTAGTCAAAAGATTTAATACCATATTTATAATCAATACATTTGAATATTAATGACTAACAGACCAAAAATAATAAAATGTGCTGGTTATCTACCATTACTCACGAAGAATTGCAGTTAACATGCATGCAGGATGCAGCATGCAGATGCAATAATAATAAAAACAGAAAATAAAGGGGAGGAAAGTAAGATCACCCGGTAGAGCAATGGGAGTTGTGAAGTTGGAGAATAGTATAAAAGTTGCAGCAGCCAGGAAGAACAAGAATGTGAAACCCCGGAAGCCATAAACTTGCATGATGACAGCTACCAGTTAATTAGTTATGAGGGAGAAGAAGCAAGTAATATAAAACTTAGTTGAATTCAAGTTGAAAGAAATGGTGGATGCATGTATGAGTTATGATGATGAGATAAAGGGGAAAGATTGAAGAGATGAGATGATGAGAGTGTGGAGTTTAAATGCGGTAAGTGAAGTAATAAATGAAGGCATGCGGATCGATGAAAAAGTAGTGATTAGTAGCAATTAATTTGCTGTGGGAGAGATGCTGAAACGAGTGATTATGGAATCTTTGTTATGTGTGTATCCAACTGTGTAAACAGTGGGAAACCAACCACACTTTAATGCAACCTTAGTGGAATGGCACCCCTCCTGCTAACATAGTTATCAAACTGGATCCGTAAATCCAACCGTTCATGTCAGAGAGTTAGAAGGTCAGAGGTTCAATCGTCGGATCACTAATCGAATCGTTAATCCGTTTATAATTAAATAATTATATAAAATTTTATTACTTTTATACATTAAAATAATTTTTAAAGATACTTATATAAAAATAATTATAATTTTTAGGTTTTAATAATTTATTAATGAACTTATACCTATTATATTATTATATACTACAATTGTTTATTAAAATATAATATTAATAGATATTATATAATCATGAAAATAAAACTATATGTTGTAATTAATAAAAATTTGCTTATTTTAAATTTGTAAGAATTTAATGAAATTTATAGTTAAATAAAAATATATTTAATTTTAAAGTGGGTGAGTATAAAATAGAAAATAAATTATATAAATGGGAAACATAAATAATTAATTTGAAGTTCTTGATATATAACAGAATTAGCTTATGCTTGACTAAATGTTATACTCGTCTTAGTGGCAAGTGGTCCCTTATTTATCCCTCACGTGGAGGGTTCGAACCCCACTATCATCATTTTGCCCAAATTTACAGCGTGGTCCACCGTGGACTTGTGGTGGCTGGAGCGCTGTAAGTTTGTCCGAGCGAGACCCGCGCGGTTCGGTCCGACCGGTTTTCACTGGGTTTGGCCGAGTTCAACGGATTTGACCGGTTCTCAACGGTTTAAGTGCACCTGCTACCTCCATGCTTAAGTAAGGATTTTTATTATTATTATTATTATTATTTTTTTTTAATACAGTATTCTCGATTCCAGAGGTTCAAAGGTATTAGCCACGAATTTGGCTTTGTTGTAACTCAACCAATGAGTTGCTGGATAAAGCTGTGATTCATGGTATCAGAGTTGAATTGGTCCGGTAATTAATTTATTAGTATATTTAAGTAAGTGTTAGGTTTTAAATTTCCTGCATACATAGTAACTAATAACCGGGGCAAACCTTTAAATGGAGTTGATATTCATAATGGATTAATCTTTACCCTGATAAATGTAATGAAAAATAAAAGCACGATTCAAATTTCAATAATTGCTTAACGGACAAGTAGCTAATTACTTGACAAACTCAGATATTTTTGGGTCCCGGTCTAGCTACCGCGATATTATTGGGCAGAATGTAACAACAATTGGATTTTTGGTATACAACAATAATTCTTTTATGGTTTCAAATGCCGAGTTCATAAAGAGGCCCACTATTATTGGAAATAAGATAAAAGTAAAATGTTCCCAAAAGTTTCCAAAAACAAAAAGCCCAACATAATATAAGTTTTCTTAAAAAAATAACATCTTTCCAAATTTAATTGCATTATTTATTTCAGGTCAAGAAAAAAACACATATATATATATATATATATAAGTTTCGTTATTTACATATCATTATTGTAAATATCAAATTGGCACATATATAAAATACGATAATTAATGCATTAATTCTTTTTCATTTTTTTAATCCACCTACAATAATCGTATTTTTATACGATGTAAAAATGATGTTTACTAAAAATTGTGTAGATAGCATTATTGAATATATATTTATATTATTTATTTAAAATGTTAGAAAAGGTAATTGAGGTATAGATAGCGTTGTGGTTCTAGGCATAGATTAGCCGCATAGAAAAAGGGTTAAGACTCAAGAGCTGTGCTCCAAAGAAAAGTGGAAATAGGTTAGGCCATACCATGCTTCAACTTAATCAGATTAAGTTTGTATATGTTTAATTGGTTTGAACTGAACTTACAATTTGTTATATAGGCTATGCTTTAAGTATTAAGTATGATATACTATTAAGTTTGGTATGATTTTAAAAAAAATTAAAGTTATTTTTTATTCAGAAAAATACTTATATACAATAAATCCAATTCAATATTTTAAAGTATTTATAATAATTCCTCAGCAAAAAAAAATATTTATAATAAAGCATAACTTTTTTAAAAAAATTAAAGAAAAGTTATTTATATGTTTATTTGCACCTTAACAACTGACTCAAGACCTAATTTGTAAACTTTTTTTTTTTTCTACTACTTCCAAACTTAGGTCTTGAAAAAAGCCTATACATTTTGACTTATCTTGTGACATATCACACTAGATTAAGCTTAATACATCGTGGACTGTATAATTTTAACATACCACTAAACCAATTTTTTTTTTTATAATATTATGCTATGATAAAAATTATTTTTAACTATCTCAATTATTATGTAAATTCTGGCGCATCGCGCAGGTGAACACTAGTAAATCAAATAATTTTCGACAATCATGAAGGCTATAACGCGTCCTACATGAAATTAAAAATGTTAATTAGGCTAATCATGGTTTACATAGCTTGCAACACAGGTTTCCATATCTCCCATTCATTCATCCTTATTCTCCATTTTTCCTTTTATTAATCAACATCATGGTATCCAGTTTTCAGCCATCGGAAAATGATCCTTTCTTCAGCGCTGCCGAACAACTTCAGGAATCCACAGACAGGTGCATAGCTAGAAATAATAGTTAAAATAAATTAAAATTGACGATCATCTAACATTTCTTGTTAATTAACTTGAACGATGAATCTTCTTTTTTGTTTTGAAGGATGAAATTTGCGTACATGACATGGTATCATGCAATGAAAGCTGAACGCATCCCTTCGAACTCTGATGAATTATTCCACGATGTGAAGCTTTCTCATCAGAGAGCTAAATGGCAGGTATAATAATTGTTTATCATCTTCTTCTTGTTATTGTGATTTGAATTTTTCGATATTATGATTTTTAATGAATTAACCAATTAGTCAGACGATTTTACGATTAAAATCTTACTATATTTTCACGTTTTTATATTTTAATTTATTTTTCTGATTCCACGTAAAATTTTCGATTTTCTCCGCCTTGAATGCAGTTAAATATATTCCAAAAGGCGCTTACTACATCGCGTTATAGGTATCAAGATTTTATTTCTGCCATTGCTGACAACATTACAAAAGTTGAGAATTCCTTAAACAAGTGCTTTCAGCCGGGTACCAACAAGCATCTGCCATGGGTGCGTCCAGATGATTTGGGTCTACGTGAAGGAGAAGGAAATGAGCTTGCATTGTTCCTTTCAAGAGTGCCACAGGCTGAACCAACATCTCAAGATGCCCATGTTAGTTCTGACAAGATGATTGCTGTTTCTGATGATGATCTTCAACAATGCAATACCCCAAATGCTTCTTCTGGTGTTATGCATAAGGTAGCCACTCTCTTTGGGCTTGTTAAATCCATGGAAGCAGTCTCTAAGTTGAAGGGGTCCAACAATAATGGTTATAAAAAGCTCAAGAATCATGATCAAGAAAGTGAAAATGAACTGTTACCATTAGCTCAATCGAATGGGGTATGTTTTGAGTCTGCTTTAGTATTTTTTTTCTTCATTCTTTTCTGTTCATGGAGACTTGTATGAGTATTTGATTCATTAACCAAATCACTAATACTAACTTTTTGTTAATGTAAAAAAGGGCTTGAAATCATACAACAAAAGTGAATGTTATGATAATCAACTATATGGGGCTATTCAAAGATTTCAATACCAAATGCAGCACAGTAGGCCTGTCAAGCTTAGTGTGTGGATTGTTATTCTCCTTTGCATGATAGGTAAGCTGTGAATCTTTCTTTGTTCGCATGCTCTGCAATTTTTTGGCCTTATGCACTGCTTTCTACAACTTTACTTGATTGTGTTGTTGAGTTGTTCATGCTTTTCCTGTTTGTGATTTGTTGCTGTGTATATTTGACACATAGACACGAAGCTATTTCGAATTTATAGAACTCTGTTATGCAAAATGCATTGTTAAGGTGAACTTTCAGATATCATGCAAGAATAATATTTGAGGGGAGAGATTTTGTAATGTTTCCAGTTTTTAAGGAAGAAACTTCTATAGTTCTATAGTTGGCTTTTTTGTTACGAGTTCCACGTTGAGAGGCCAACACCTGAAAAAGAGCCTTATAAGGCCTTGGGCTCTCTTACTACATGAGTTAGATTTTGTACTGATAGTTTTTCCAAGATCTTGTTGCTCGTAACAGTTTTTCTCATTGGGGTTTCTGTGATCCTCGCATCTTACTGTCTGAAGCCTGAAGGATGATGTAATTGTGTAAATTGTTGCTTATAAGAATGTTTCTGTTCAATTATCATTTTATTTCTCCTCCATTTTATAATGTGAATACATACATCTACATGTTTGCTTACTATGCTGATTTCTCTGCAGTTTTCATTTCTTTTTGGGCAATGTAGCAAGGAAGATTCAGATACATTATCTATCAATTTGTGGTTGACGCCGCCAAGGAGAACAGATAAACATGCATTTCAATGCCTGTGACATGCTCCTTGCCTCCTACCTCTTCTACAGTGACTAGTCAGGTTTTTTCTGTTGACAGTTGATCACTGATCTAGTGGTGTATACGTAATGATTGATCCATATATAATATATAAGCCATTTTGTGGTTTGAAATTGCAAACATGGAACGTGATTGGAACTTATGAGTCATTTTCTTGATGTATATGCGCCTATGCTTAGTGGCCATACAAAGTAAAAAGATCAGATTTTATGTATTAGCCCATAACAGTTGATAGGATTCATTCATTCTTCTTCTTATTATCATTACTAGTTCACTAGTGCAAATGTGAAATGATGCTACACATATACATGCTTATCAATCCAAGTTAATTAGTGATGATAAATAATAATTAATTACTGTTTACGTTTGAGAATTATTATTTTATGGAAAGTTTTTCGTAACCAATATTTATCTAGACAGTACTAGATAATATAGGTTTTTTTTCCTCTTTCTCATATATGGTTTTTCTCTCCTCCCTTTCATATATGATTTTTTTTCTTCTTGAACTTTTATTGGTCACGGTTGATCACGAATTCATTGGTTACGTAGCATTGGCGTTATTTTATTTGTTTATATATATAGATGGCTGTACCTAACTACTTTTTAACTCAAATTCTTAGTTTAAGGAAGAAAAAGTTAACAAAAGCAAATTTAATTTAAAGATTGTCCATATTGTATCCACATTCACAGTGATTGCCTAAAAGATAAAAAAGGTGATTGGTGGGTCATTCTTGTTATTTGATTTTAGGGGGCATAGAACATCCACTTGGTCACGATTGAAGGTGACCCCATAAACCTAATACCTATTGGCCAGTGTGAAAACAGCAATTAGCTAGCATTTGGATTTCAACAGATAAGAAAGGTCCAAAGTTCACATTACTTTGTATTTTTCATCACTCATCACTGATTGCTTTTTGGCATGGTGCTTCCTCCTTACCTACAACAAATTCAATACAGCAAATCCAACATGTCTTATTAATTCATTCAATTTTTGTTGTTTTGGTCCCTGAAATTTGATTGTGTTTTGTCATTTTCTTTAGTTTCTACTTTCTAGTTGAGCATTATGCTAATTAGTATTAAACTAATACATCTTTTGTTCAGACCTCATTAGTGGCTGTGACACTAGAACTTTGTGGACCATAAGTAGCAATATCTCAGTGCCCTTATTTGTGGAATTCATCCTTATTAATTAGCATTATCCTAATTTCAGGATTGCTCTTATTTCACTATCTCTAAAATATCGAGTGTAAAAAAGAGCATTACAATATTTTTTATATATTTATATTAAATAAAATATATAAAACTATAGAAGTACTTTTGATTCCTAAATAAATTAACTTAAAAGTGTTTGTTCGCAAAACTCTTTAGGAATAAAACAACAATAGACACCAAAAAAAAAAAAAAAAAACAACAATAGCTTCTACCATTTAATTTCTCTTTGATTGGATAATACCCATTAAGCAACTTTGTTGGGGTTTTTCTAAGCACATTAAAATCCGGTAAGGTAAGAATAAGATCTTTGTGTCGACTTTAAAAGACTCAATTATTTCATGCGTCACTAACCCACTAAGAAGATGGCAGCTGAGGATAATAACAGAAAAAAAAAAAGAAAAAAAAAGAAAAGAAGAAGAGTTAAATAAACCTGAATGATTGTGATTCATTCATCCCAAAAATACTATCTATTTTATGTGATCCCCTCATTATCTTTTATAAATTTTAAAATCAAACAGTGCAAGTGATGATATCTACACCTTTTACGGAAGAGATATATAGAATTTGATATAATGGTACACGAGTTCAGTGTTTCCCACTTTATTGTATACGACTTGCAGCATGATATAACACAGCAGAAAGAGTATTTTAATTCTCCCCATACATACATATATTAAAGTAGTATATCAGCAAAATCCAAAATGCACCATATTTACTCACACAATAGCGTCCCATTTGCCATTGCCACTAGGCCAACTCCTCCTTTTATAAAGTTATACAAGGGAAAAAACTTAAGTAATAATTGGCAAAACAATAAAAAAATAAGTAATAATTGGAATGTGTGTATGCAGTAAAAGAATCTTGTTGCCTATCTTTGCTGACTATGCGCACTCAATTATTCCAAATCAAATTATAAATAGCAGCTACATACTATTGCTATCCTGCATCTTAGAAGCCATTGGCTAAGACACTGAGAGTGAGTGAGAGAGTTCTGTGACAAGATGAATTCTCTGATTTTGAAATGTGTTCTGCTGATGGTTCTATTCTGCGGACATAGCACCGCAGAAACCAAAACACAGCACTCCAAAAAGAACACATACATAATTCACATGGACAAGTTCAACATGCCATCAAGTTTCAATGACCATCTTCAGTGGTATGATTCATCTCTCAAAGCAGTTTCAGAATCTGCAGAGATGCTCTACACCTACAAACATGTAGCTCATGGCTTCTCCACAAAGCTAACTGCTCAAGAAGCAGAACTACTCGCCAACCAACCAGGAATCCTCTCTGTTATCCCTGAAGTTCAATACGAGCTTCACACGACTCGAACACCGGAGTTCTTGGGGTTGGCAGCAAAAACAACTACTCATGCAATTTCCTCTGACAAACAAAGCGATGTGATTGTTGGAGTGCTTGACACCGGAGTATGGCCTGAACTTAAAAGCTTCGATGACACGGGGCTTGGTCCGGTACCAAGCAGTTGGAAAGGCACCTGTGAGACAGGTAACAACTTCAACTCATCAAATTGTAACAAGAAACTCATTGGTGCAAGGTTCTTTGCCAAAGGATATGAAGCAGCCTTTGGACCCATCGACTTGAAGACAGAATCAAAGTCACCCAGGGACGATGATGGCCATGGAAGTCACACTTCAACTACAGCAGCAGGATCTGCTGTTGCAGGAGCTAACCTCTTTGGTTATGCTTCAGGGACAGCAAGAGGAATGGCCCCACAAGCACGCTTGGCCGTTTACAAAGTGTGTTGGGATGGAGGGTGTTTCACTTCAGATATCGCTGCTGGAATCGACAGGGCCATTGAAGATGGTGTTCATGTGCTTTCCATGTCTATTGGGGGAGCTGTAACTGACTACTCCAGAGATATTATTGCAATTGGAACATTTGCAGCGACAGCACATGGAATTCTGGTTTCCAATTCTGCAGGAAACAGTGGGCCTAGTGCAGCATCCGTGTCTAACGTGGCTCCATGGATAACCACCGTTGGTGCTGGAACTATAGACCGGGATTTCCCTGCTTTTATCACCCTTGGAAACGGAAAGAAATACACTGGCGTGTCTCTTTACAATGGAAAGCTACCATCTGATTCTGCAGTGCCACTTGTCAATGCAGCCAATGTAAGTAGTTTATCCAGTGGACGTCTTTGCACAAAGGATAGTTTGATTAGCAGTAAAGTTTCGGGCAAAATCGTGGTGTGCGAGCGCGGAGGAAATCCGAGAGTGGAAAAGGGATTGGTTGTGAAGAAGGCTGGAGGAATTGGAATGATTCTAGCAAACACTGAAGAATACGGGGAAGAGCTAGTTGCAGATTCTTTCCTCCTGCCTGCAGCAGCATTAGGCCAGAAAGAGAGCAACGAAGTAAAGAAGTATGCAGCCTCAACTCCCAATCCAACTATCAAAATCAAATTCGGAGGCACGCATTTGGGGGTTCAGCCATCCCCAGTGGTGGCAGCATTCAGCTCCAGAGGACCAAATTTGCTGACTCCAAAAATACTTAAACCGGATTTGGTAGCTCCTGGAGTTAACATCCTAGCTGGGTGGACAGGAGCAGTAGGACCAACCGGTTTGTCCGTTGACAAAAGGCAAGTGAGCTTCAATATCATTTCCGGCACTTCCATGTCCTGCCCCCATGTTAGTGGCCTAGCTGCCCTTCTTAAGGGAGCTCACCCTGATTGGA
>JASCZI010271920.1:126956-138174 GCA_036250425.1 Stylosanthes scabra
AGCAGATTCCAATGCTATTAAACTATGAATTCAGACTCAAACTCAAGCAAAATGAAAGAAACAAACTACTCTGCGTATTCACAACTGAACTGTAACTAACTAACAAATATCTGTAAAGCAATGAAAGAAGGAAAGGAGGGCGAACCGGCATTGAGGAGGAGCTCGTAGGCGTCCTGATGGCCTGCTTCCATGGCGAAGTCACCGGCGGAGAGGTTGGAAGGAGAGAGGGCGTTCCATGGGGCGCCAGCAGAGAGAAGGATGGCGAGGATAGATGCGTGCCCTTGCTTTGCAGCGTGCATAAGAGGAGTGCGGCCCTCTGCGTCGAAGTGGCTCACGTCGGCGCCGGAGTCTATCAGGGACTTCACCTTTTCGGCGTCGCCGTTCCTGGCGGCGTGGCATAGTTGCTCCCCTTCGTTCATGGTTGCTCTCTGCTTAAACCCTACTCTACTCGGCCTCCCTTCCAACTTCCAAGGCTCCAAAATCCACCATTTCCTTTATTTTTCTTTATCTATTTTTTTTTAAATATAATTCTTTTTGGTGACTTTTTTAAATCTAAATTTAAATTATACTTTATCAACTACTAATTCTAAAGTCACCAAAAAAAACTACTAATTCTAAAACTTCTATAAATGAAATTGATGTCTCAAAAAAAAAATTTTTAATTAAAAATTATTACAAAAAATTTTCCGAACCAATATTAGGGAGAGAATAGGAAGTCAATATTATTTTTTCTTAGAGGACCGATAGAGAGCCAATAAATATAATTAGAAAAATAATAAATGATAAAAAAAGAGTACTTTCTCTTCTTAATCTAACAGACTTATCCGTCTTAAATTAAAATCGATTTAACATTAATTATTGCATTATTACATATATAAAACAATTCAAATAATAAACACTTATTTTTTTGTTGACATAATAAACACTTATTTAAATAAACTAATAAGTTAACTACTAATATAATAAATTCCAATTATTAGAAAAAAGAAATTTTGATATTGTGATTATTAAAAAATTATTTATGACATTTTATATATACATCTATTTTAATAGAATAAAATATTATTTTTATGTTAAATAAAAAATAATATTAAAATAAATTTTTATTTTAATATAAAATAAATTACTTAAGTTTAGATAAAATACATGTAATTATGGTATAATATATGATTACCCCTAATTCTTTTCATGTTTTTTTTTTTGGGCTTGGAGTTTGGCCTTATCTGGTTATGTCGTCGGCCAGGTAAAACAGAAAGAGAAGCTTCTTCTTTCAACTTAGAAGGAAAAGAGCCAGGCAAGCCCAAGTATTAAGCATAGCAGTGTTTCTTGATATTGTAGCTTTGTGCAAAACGACGGCGTAGCAACCGACAAGCATGATGGGTATGACGCGTGTCCTATATCCAATCAATAAATTCGCTTTACCAATCGCCAATAATACATTTTCATTTTCATTAGCTTTGTGATTTGTGAATTTGATTACGTTTATGGTGTAAACTAACCGGATCCACCAAACCAGCTTCCTCTGTGCCAAGTGCCAACTTCCATTGCTGCAACCTTCCATATCTCCCATTCATCCTTCTTCTCCTTTTTTCTTTCTTTCCTTTTATTATTCAATATCATGGCATCCAGTTTTCACCGATGGGAAAAAGATCCTTTCTTCACCGCTGCCGAACAAGTTCAGGAATCCGCAGACAGGTACTTCCTTTTTCTTTTCCCTTTTCTCTCCTTTCTTTTTTTGTTTTGTTTCATATCTTGTCTCTCCAGGGGGAAGAAATAGGAAATTAAAACCTTTATTATTAAATATTAATTAAATGATTTGCTGTGATGGATGGTGTTTTGAAGGATGGAATCTGCGTATAGGACATGGATTCATGCAAAGAAAGATGCGTGCAGCCCTTGGAACTCTGATGAATTATGCCGGGATGTGCAAACTGCTCTTGGCACTGCTAAATGGCAGGTAATTGCTTATTAGCTTCTTGTTGTTATTGTGATTTGAATTGTTGGATCATGATGTTGATTGAGCATGTGGTTTGATTTTGGGAGGCCAATGCAGTTAGATGAATTCCAAAAGGCGGTTACATTGAGTTATAGCAATGGCAAAGCTGAGGATGCAAGAAATAGGCACCAAAATTTTATTTCTGCAATTGTTGGCAAGATTACAAAAGTTGAGCATTCCTTAAATGAGTCCCTTCATCCGGGCAACAAGGCGCCTCTGCCTTGGGTGCGGCTAGATGAAGGAGAAAGAAATGAGCTTGCGTTGTTCCTTTCTGGAGTGCCAGAGGCTGAAGGGAGATCTGTTGGTAGAGACCGCGAAGATCCGCAGTCAACATCTGGCCGTGGCTCCGCACTAGAAGTGGAGGACAAATCACCTGGGCATCGGAGGGCGGCTAGTGCTGATGCCCATGTTAGTTCTTGGAAGATTGCTGTTTCTGATGAGCTTCAACAACGCAATGCCCCCAATGGTTCGTCTGGTGCTATGCATAAGGTAGCCAGTCTCTCTGGGTTTGTTAGCTCCATGGAATCAGTCTCTAAGTTGAAGTGGCCCAAGAATGGTTATAAAAAGCTCAAAGCAGACAATCATCATCAGGAAAGTGAAAATGCACTGCTACCATCAGCTCAATTGAATGGGGTATGTTTCTCTGTTCATGGAGACTTATACGAGTATTCGATTCATTAACCAAATCACTAATAATATCTTTTTGTTAATGAAAAAAGGGCTTGAAATCATGCTATGAAAGAAGTAAGAGTTACCTTGATAGCTGTGATGAATGTTATGATAAGCAACTATATGGGTGGTATGGGGCTATTCAAAGACAGCTTCAAAGATCTCAATACCAAATGCAGTACAGTAGGCCTGTCAAGCTAACTGTGTGGATTGTTATTCTCCTTTGCATGATAGGTAAGCTGTGAATCTTTGTTTGTTTGCATGCTCTGCAATTTTTTAGGCTTATGCACTGCTTTGTACAACTTTACCTGATTGTGTTGTTGAGCTGTTCATGCTTTTCCTGTTTGTGATTTTGTTGCTGTTTATATTTGACAGACACAAAGCTATTTCGAATTTACAGAACTTTATTACGCAAAATGCATATATGAGGGAAGAGGTTTGGTAATGTTTCCAGTTTTTAAGGAAGAAACTTCTATAGTTGACTGTTTTTATCATGGGAGGTTTCTGTGAGCATCCTTATGCCATATATCTTAGGTGTATATAGTTTTGTGCTGGGCTCATACCTTACAGTCTGAAGGATGATTTAGTTGTGTAAATTGTTGCTTATACGAATGTTTCTGTTCAATTATCATTTTATTTCTCCTCCATTTTATAATGTGAATACATACATCTATATGTTTGCTTACTATGCTGATTTCTCTGCAGTTTTCATTGCCTTTTGTGCAATGTAGCAAGGAAGATTTAGATACATTATCTATCAGTTCGTGGTTGGCGGCACCAAGGAGAACAGATAAACATTCTTTCGGGTTTCAGTACAAGCTCGTATATTATATGTTGTTTCTTAAGCAAGCGAGAGTTTTTTCTGGTTCACTAACATACCCAATGTGTACACGGTGGTTTGGTATCACAATTTTAGTATTTAGAACCTTAATCCTAGGCAGCAGTAGCACAATCTGACCTTTTTGTACTACTTGCTCTAGTCCCTCCAATTCAGTAGCGTCTCATGAATAGTGTGTTCGAGACGAATGAGAGGAGGGGGGGTTTAAACTACTAAATGTCGTATAATGTATGCATGTCTCGTGAGTTGAGAAATGTATTCTATACGCCAAAGCTTTTAAGCCCTGCATGTAAAGATTCAGGATCAAATACTATCAAAGTTGCTGGAAATTAAGGAGCCATTGATGTAAAACTGGGTAGATGTATCTATATTTCTTTCAGCATATGTGATGCCCCCCTTTTTTGAGTATACAATCATAAAAGGCAGTTGATTAACTAACTTCCAAGTCAACGGCTTAGAAAGAGATAATTAATACTGTGAGCGTATATTGCTAGGAAAGGGAAAGAAGGAAAGAAAGATGTTTGAAGAATAAAATTGAGCATATTTCACACAACACATTTTATTTCATCAACTTCGTATATTAAAGCATACGATGCACCTTTTTTTTTTTTTATTAGAAAGACACCATAATGATGGATATAAACTCAGCGGTGTTTGGATTCCATGTGCTGGTAATTAACTAAATGTGTGATTCTTCTCTGGTAAGGAATCGGTAGCCAAAATAGGATGTTGCAACAAGAAGTGGAAGAAAGAACTCGTAAAATATTTGAGATGGAGCCTTAGGATCCTCTTTTACAACGAATGCACTCATCTCTTGGGTCTTGGACTCCATGCCTGTAACAGTCTCCATGCCTCCTACCTCTTCTACAGTGGCACCTTCTAGGACACCCACCTGGTACTTAAGGACCGAGTTTTGTGCTCCTTTGCTGTGTCCAATTGCATCGAACTCCTTCGTTGCATCCTTGCCTGCAACCTCCATCAAAACCTCTTTGCCGCCGGGGTGTTCCTCCAGGAACTTTGTGACATCCAAAACCTGTAAAAGTAAAACAAGAAAAAAACAGAGGGGTTATATAATAAGTCAACTTTGGAATTGTGTCAAAGTAGAGAGACATAGATAGAAGCATATACTCTGCCATTGATGACAAGCCAACAATCTTTCTCGGATTTGTGTTGGAGAATCTGTGAGCGTGTGAAAACCCTCTGATTTTCCATGGTTAGAGTTTTGAGTGAGGCTAGCTCTTGTAGTTTGAAACACTTTCCACAGCATCACTTTATAGCATGGTAAGTGTTAGGTAGTTTGATTGACTCACTGACGATGCTACCTACAGGCTACAACAACGTCACAACAACGTATTTTCTTCATCCGTGGGGTTGGAGTGTTGGTCTAGAAGACCAGCAGATAGCACGTGGGCAGCTACAATTCTAACTCTTTTACCATATTCAATAATCCATAACCATTGTCGTGTGATATATTTTTTTGGTACTATTAATGCTGCGGAACCAATATTAAGTAGTCAATTAGAAAACTAATGAACAAGTGAGCATCTAAAATTAAAAAGGATATCATCCACATAATATAAAAGTTATTATCCACGATCTTTTATTGGTTTCCATTGACTTTCAATTGAAGATTTCCTATACTTTTTCATATTGAAATTATTATTAATAGAAAGTTCTTAATTTTTATTTTAATAAATACATTAAAAAAAAACATTGAAGCTTATATTTTTATATCTTATGGCCAGTCACAGTCATTTAACAAGTATGGTTGGTTGATTAACTAGATACACAAAACTACTGACATATACCATTCATTTCATTACATAAATAGACAGTAACACTAGATATGATTTTCCATTTAGTGTCAACTGCAACTGCCACTGAAGTACAAGCACCGAAAACGGATGAAATTGAGACACCATTGAATAGCTACATGCTTCCTGTTATTGCAAATGCCAAAGATAACCATCGCTGTGCAGCTTTAGGTAGCTCTACACTAAGTTAAAGGGTCTACCGAGAACCTTTCATTTCTGTGGTAGCTTTGGATAAGTCATTGGGGTTGCCTTTCTCCTCCTTATTGTGAAATTCCATTCCTTCAAATGTGATCCTTGATGAGCGATACTTGCTGCCATAAGCAGTACCAAACCCCCAACCAAGTCCTACTCCAACGCCACACCCTCCACCTATCCAATAACAACATTGTCTTTTAGGGATTGAAATACCAATCCAAGGACACATACTGCAAGAACTAAAATAGTACGTTTGAAAGAGAGACTGAGACTCAGATATTGATATTGAGAGACTAAAACTGGAACTTAATGAAGTCAATAAAGGAGAGACAAAGGCTAATATTAAAGTTTCATTCTCAGTCTTCCAGCCTTCCTAACTACTGGAATCTGAGACTAAAATTTTAATTCCAGTCCCCGTCCAACAAAACAAAGTATCTCAGTCTCCTAATTTCAGTCCCATCAACTAAACACCGCCTAAAAGTCATGAATCTAGATCCAAAATGTTAGTTTTTGAGGCGGTCCGTGTTCATGTTTTAAGAAATCATTATGAAGTTGTCACATAACTTGATTATGTCAATGTCATACCATATAATATGAATAACCAGATCCAGAAGGATAAGTATTTGCAACAAGATTATAATAGGAAAACTGAAACTGAAAAAGAGAGAAGAAAGAAGGTAATTATACCTGCACCAAGACCCAAGAAGTTCAATGGCATACCTGAAGAATACACAAAATATACATATCAGATCAATTGACAGTTGTGTAATAAGAGAAATAGCAGAGTAAGAGTTGAAGTTGACAAAATTACAAAAAAGGGCACTCAGATAATCAAATTACAACAATATTGTGATCAAAGCACATGGAATTAAAAGAATGAAAGAGATTTTGGAAGGAGTGAAAAAAAAAAAGGAAAGGACCTCCGAAACCCCATCCTACCCCGAAACCGCAACCTACTCCGAAACCTGAAAACCGAATAAAAATAAGGTCGAGTGAGTGAGTGCTAGTTTCTGAAACATTTAAGAATTCATCAAGATTGGAGACACGAATGCAGCATACCAAATCCGACGCCAACTCCGTTGAAATTAGTGATGACCATCTTTCTTTCTTAGAACAGCAGCGCACCCACCGTAGCAATGAAATCAAATCACTCTTCACTGCTATACGCTACTTGTCTTTTTTCTTCTTTCTTTTTTTTTTTTGTTGTGCTATAGAGTTGTTTTAGACAAGCACGTTATGTACAAAAGTGGAAAGCCCAATTTAGACTCTCATACTTGGGCTGGACCATCTTTCATACCAAAAACATTTTAGCATCTATCTATGCCCCTAAGAAAAATCCGAACTGAATGCAAAACCATCATTTTCCTATAAGTAATATTAACATTGTACTACTTGTACTACTGTAGTATGTAGATACCGTTTATTAACACGAGCACATTATATTAAATAGGTACTTGGATGATACAATTGACAATTTGACATCACCAGTAAAGAATATGAGATTTAATATACCTTGGAAACTGGACATCAAAAGAAATATTAAACAGATTATGCAACTACTAAGTGATGTCTTTAGTATATTCATGATTCATTATTTTCCTTCCTCATTGATTGCTAAATTCTTAGATCAATAGCTAAATAGCTAACACTAAAATCTATGGATACTTGGTGATGAAACTGAAATTGAAACCAAGCATCTTTGAAAGTTTCCAAATTCCATTGTAGGTTCACCTATTTTGCTTGTTAGTTGCTACGTTTATTTCAGACAGGATGAAAGAATTAATAGAATGAAAGTACACAGCTGAACCACACTGAAAAGGGTAAAATATTTATGGAACAGTAAAAACTCTAATAAACAAATTTCACGCCCAAGCTTATATAACTTTAACACTTTTAGGTTTAACAATGGACAGTGTGTACCACTTCACTCTAACAGCAAATCATAGTCATAGAAAACTTGGTTCAATAACTATGCTCGTTTCAGAAATAAAATTTTCAACCTTTCCTTAAAGATCCTAAGTTTTACACACATCAATCGAGTTGAGGCACAAAAACGAAAGAACTAAATGAAGCAAGGCTTAGGAGAAAATAGAATGTTGCAGATGATGAATTGATGATATATTCATAGGATTAAATTTATAAACATTTACCTTGCATCTCATAGTAATGTTGATAGAATTTGAAGGTTGAAGGTGAAAACTCATTGTTAAGTCTGCAGTGGAATTTGGACTTCTAATAGCTACAAAATAATATGAAATTAAACACTACTCACAATAATGCACTCACTATATATTTGTAAAGAGAAAAAAAAATTATGAAAGACTACTTTGTATGTGAATTGTATTTTGATAATGATTGAATTGAATACATTATGATTTCAAGCATTTATATAGTTTCCTAACTTCTATAAATAACCAGAAAAATAGTAACTTGCTATATAACAAGCGTTGTAGAATAATTGCTACCTATTATTCAGCTATTTCCTTTATTCTCTCTACCTTTCTTTTATTCTCACAATTCTCCACCTCGTACACAATTTGAAATCTACTCAAATTTTGGACGATCAAGGTGTAGTATTCGTATGCGGTTGCATCATTTGACAATGACTGCTTATGTACCCCTGTTCAAGATCAAACCAATCGTAGTTCCTTTATGTCACCATGTAATGCCTAACATGGAAGAATATTCAGCAATTCCAAACAGTGTTGGAACTTGCTTCCTGACAGCACTTTAGTCAACATATCAGCGGAATTTTCATCTGTGTGTACTTTTACAAGAGAAATGTCACCTTTCTCCATAACATCACGCACAAAGTGATATCTAACACCAATATGCTTGGTACGAGCATGATGAACCTGATTTTTAGCCAAATGAATTGCACTTTGACTATCACAATTCAGATCCACGCAATCTTGCTTCAACCCCAAATTATCTAGAAGACCCCTTAGCCACAATGCTTCTTTCACCCCTTCTGCTACTGCCATGTACTCAGCCTCTATAGTAGATAGTGTCACTGTAGCTTGTAACATCGATCGTCAACTAACCGGAGCACCATGTATTTTATATACATAACCAGCCGTAGAACGTCTTCTATCTAGATCACCAGCATAATCAGAATCAACAAAGCCGCTGATTTGACATGATTTTCCACTAAAGCATAAACCTGTGTCAATGGTGCCCTTCAAGTATCTTAATATCCACTTGACTGCTTCCCAGTGTGCCTTACCTAGGTTTGCCATGAACCTGCTAACAACACTGACTGCCTGTGAAATATCCAGGCATGTACACACCATAGCATACATTAGGCTACCGACTGCACTAGCATAAGGTACATTTTCCATGTAAGCCTTATCCTCTGATGTTGTGGGAGATTGTTTACCAAAGAGCCTAAAATGTGGAGCCAACGGCGTTACTACCGATTTAGCATTTTTCATTTCAAACCTTTCAATGACACGCTCAATGTATCCTCCTTGGCTCAAGAACAATTTTCGACTTGATCTCTCTCTTTTAATTTCCATGCCTAATATTTTCCGTGCATCACCCAAATCTTTTGTTTCAAATTCTTTACCAAGTTGAACCTTTAACATATCTATCTCCACCTTGCTCTTAGAAGCAATAAGCATGTCATCCACATACAATAGAAGATAGATATAATCACCTCCAAGAAGCTTACGAATGTATACACAACAATCATAATTACTTCTGGAAAAACCTTGTTTCAACATAAAGGAGTCAAATCGCTCATACCATTGCCGAGAGATTGTTTCAATCCATATAGCGATTTTCTCAAGCGACATACCTGATTTTCTTTACCCTCAACCTTGAAACCCTCAGGTTAATACATGTAGATTTCTTCCTCTAAGTCACCGTGCAAGAACGCAGTCTTCACGTCTAGTTGTTCCAACTCAAGATCACCATGAGCGACAAGACTTAAAAGCACACGTATGGAAGTGTGTTTCACCGCAGGAGAAAATATCTCATTGTAATCAACACCTTCTTTCTGTGCAAATCCCTTAACTACTAACCTAGCTTTGAATCTTGTACCATTTGACTTAGTAGGATCTTCTTTTCTTTTATACACCCATTTACAACCAATTGCAGTCTTTCCCACGGGCAACGGGACCACCTCCCATGTCTTATTCTTATGAAGAGATTGCATTTCTTCCTCCATGGCGACCAACCAATTCTCTCTATCTTTGTCTTTGATAGCATGTTTGAAGGTGACCGGCTCATCATCCTCCACCGAGAGTGCATAATCTACCAAGTTTACCTGCCTATAATGTCTCAGAGGCTTGTCTGACCCGAACTTCTGAACGAATTTATAATTCCTCTTTGGCCTAGTAAATGTCAAAGAATCCTGTTGTTGCTGTTGTAATGCATGCGCATTTTTTCGCTGAATTTCCTCATGATCAAGTTCATCATCTGCGTCATCTCGAGTAGCATTAGGATGCTCCACCTGAACGTTACTAGAGTCCATTTGTTGGTATTTAGACTCTATCTCCACCACTTGGGTATTTGAAGTTTTTCCAACATCACCATCATCTGCCACCTTATCTTTAGACAAAGCTACCATAGATCGTTCATCAAAGGTAACATCTCTGCTAATTACAAACTTAGAATCATTTATGCTCCAAAGACGATAGCCTTAAACCCCTCTTGGATACCCCAAAAAGATTTCCTTCTTAGCTCTATCATCAAGCTTATTATCTTTGACATGATAATAGGCTGTGCATCCAAAGACTCTGAGTTTCTCGTAATCTGCATATTCCCCTAACCACACCTTATAAGGTGTGTCTCCATCTAGAGAAGAATGTGGAGATCGGTTCACTATGTAGCAAGCTGTAGCAACCAACTCCGCCCACCATTCTCTGCCTAACCCGGAATTAGAGCACATACACCTTGCCTTCTCAAGTAGCGTACGATTCAGTCGTTGGCGACTCCATTCTGTTGTTGTGTTTCTCTAACTGTCCAGTGTCTTGCAATGCCTTCTCGATCACAGAACTCCTTGAAAGCTCCATCCGTGTACTCTGTGCCATTATCTGATCGTAGAGTTTTCAACTTCTTACTCGTTCGATTTTCAACCATTGCTCTCCACCACTTAAAAGTGTCGAATACCTCATTCTTATGTTTGAGGAAGTAAATCCAAACATATCTGGAATAATCATCAACAAAAGTAACAAAATACCTAGAACCACCCTTGGAAGTAACTTTAGCCAGGCCCCAAACATCAGTATGCACGTAGTCTAACAACCCTCTGCTTTTGTGCTTGCTTGTAGAAAACTTCACCCTATGTGCCTTTCCATACACGCAATGCTCACAAAATTTCATTTGTGGTTTCTTCATATTCTTCAGCAAGCCTTGTCCACAAAGCAATGATAGACCTTTCTCTGACACATGTCCAAGCCGCATGTGCCATATTTTCGTGCAATTTGTTTGATCTCTACTTCCACCGATTCCAACTGCTGACTCACATGTGACTGTTATCCCAAAAGAGAATAAAGATTATCATGACGAACTCCTTTCATCACTACCAAAGAACCACGAACAACTTTCAGTATTCCATTTTCCGCAACTATTTTGCAACCATTTTTCTCCAACAGACCTATGGAGATCAGATTTTTCCGCAAGTCTAGAATATGTCTCACATCCTTTAAGGTTCTCACAACTCCATCATGCATCTTGATTCTTACAGTACCCAACCCCACA
>JASCZI010271921.1:0-17076 GCA_036250425.1 Stylosanthes scabra
TATATATATATATATATATATATATATATATATATATCATTCATTATTACACACTTATTAAATCTAATATCATCCAATTATTCCAGCAGTAATTACAAAATACAAAATAAAATAAATTTAGACTATTTTAAACTAATTTTTATTGTTTCCTAAACATCTTCGTCAGTTTATTTATTTGGTTGTTGAATTATATATGCAGGTAGTATGAACTACGGTTGCCAGTCAGCACCACCTCCAGTTCCAGAAAAGAGTATCCCACACAATTTCTCTGCTTTTGATCGTAAGCTTATTATTATTATCGGGTTGATTTAATTTAATTTAAATCTTTCTAAGTTCTTCAAACCATATAATATAATAAAAAATGCATTTGTGTAATGTTGATATATATATAGCTTGCTATTGGGCATACTGTGGGGAAGGTAGTTGCCAGAAGAACAGAACACATACATACAGATGTGAATGCAATCCCAACACTTTCAATCTTCTAAACATCTCTGTTTTCCCTTGCTACAGTGCATGTAAGTAATTAATAATTTATTTAATTAAGAGAACTGAAAGAAACATTACAGATATATAAAGAGATTTAATTTTTCATTTTGAACTTGGCATTATTGTTAAAGGTACTATTGGATCTGACTGTTCCAAACTGGGAATTAAAGTTGAAGATTCAACCGCCGCTGGCCCTAGCGATGGAAGTAGTCACGGTCAGATTTTATTTTTCTTTTTTTTTTCTCCCTACATAGTTATTATAATTTTTCTAACGAGAATATTTGATCGAAACTCACTAATACTTTGACTTATTAATAACTAATTATAGTTAATTAAATTTTTAAGTAAATGCACAAATTTTCAAGAATTGAATCTGAAGCTTTGTTTCCTTTGGTATAATTCTGTTCCCATTTCCAGCAAGCTCAGTGGTTCCATGGGGAAGTTGGGGTTGGACAGTTATGTTGTTGATGTCCAGCGGTTTGGTTATGTGGAGCTAGCAATTTTGATGGCATAGATTACTACTTTCTTGAGTTATTATTGTTATTGTATTTATGTATATGAATTTGATTGTTATCCACATATATATACTTTTTTGTCATTTTATATGTTGAATAATACACTAGTGATCGATTCAGTAGTCATTTGGTTTTGTGTGTTATTATAGTCGATTAATTGGTGATTATTTTGAGTGGGAATAAAGCCAATGTTTGGTCATTGATATCAGATGACTTATGTAAAGTACACTGTATGTATGCACATTATTATTATTATTATTGTTATTATTATTATTATTATTTGTTCTTAAAATTTTACCTGTTTAAAACTTTAAACGTTTTCTTCCGGTTAACATTATATATATTCCAATAATTTTTATTTAAAGTTCTTGAACATAGAGGAGAGAAGTACATACAATTTAAAATAGTCCAATAAAACGAATAACTAAAACCAAACATAAAACAAAACAAACATCAAAAGAAATGAAATATAAAAAAACTTCGCAACGCATACTAATTAAAAACTCCTGTAATACTCTGAGAAACTCTATAACACATTTTCCTATTTTTTTTTTAAAGAAAATATAATTTCTGTTATATTCTAGTATTTTAAAACGGAACGTAATTATGATTTGGAAGGTAATTTGAGTAAAAACCCGTACACTCTACATAAAAGTTGAACCAGTTTGGGCGCCAACTTGAGTGCATGAACACTCCCACTTGACACAAGAACCCAACACACACACTCACCCATACACTACACGTTACCCTCACTCTCATTACACTTATCATTCTGAACAAACCACACCAACACACCATTCTTCAATTCATCACCATTTCAACACCGGAGCTCCGATCGCTGTTCCGTCGACGGCTACGCGAAGCTCTCTCCGTTGTCTTCGAGAAAATATCACTTGTGAAGGTTAGAACTTGGGTTTTCTTGGTCCAAATTCTATCCTACTCATCTTTACTCCATGGGTTCAAGGTTGGGTTAAATTTCTGAAATTTGGTTGATGCAGAGGATAGTAGATGCCGTTTGAAGCTGGGGTTTCGAGGTTGAACCAGTGTGTGAGCTTGTTCCAAGAGAATCAAGTTGAGAGTTGAATAGATGTGGCTAGTTACGGTGACCAACAGTAAAGAATTTGAGTGACTACAAGAGGTACGGAGTAAGATTCCTTAGTTTAACGCGTAAAATTGCATGAAAACGTAGTGGTGATACTTGTTTGTTGTGAATTTGTGACATGCATGCTTGTTTGTGATTTGTGTGTGATGTAATTGTGTTGAACATTGATGAAATGTGGTCTAGGAAGTGGGAGAAATGTGAATTTAAATGATTTGAGATGAAAAGCCTTGTTATGTTGCTGAAATTGATATTAAAAAGGGTATGGTTTCAATGATATGTGTTGAAAAGGAAGAGATTTTGGTTTGGTTTGGAAGAATTTGGCTCTTAAAACTGTCACGAACGAATCAATTCTTAACGCCTGGGAATCGATTCGAACGCTCTGGGTAGCTTGAAGGTTTGAATTTCTGACATTTGGAATCGACTCTGTTCATAGCCGAATCGATTCATCTTTGGACAGAGAAAAAACGTTTTCAAAATTTACAATTAGAATCGATTCTTAACTAGCTGGAGTCGACTCGTGGTTTATGAAAATTGAAAGCAACTTTACCAAGTGTCACGAGTCGATTCGGATGAGCTGAGAATCGATTCAACTTTGGATAGAGACGAAATGTTTCAAAAATTGACAATTAGAATCGATTCTTTGAGTCCTGGAGTCGACTCGCCCTTTCAAAATTTTAAACTCAAATTTCACTAAGTGTTGCGAATCGACTCGAGAGGTTTGTGAATCGATTCTAAATCCTCCTGGAACGAGATATTTGTGACTTGGCTTAAGAGAATCGATTCATATTATTTGAGAATCGATTTATGAGTTTAAAATAACCAAACCATGTGTTTAAATGGCTTTAAAAGAGGTTTAATGGTTGGTCCCCACTTCCTAGCGTTCCACTTGATTTCATTCGATGTGGTTATACGTATGAATGATGAATTTACGCGAGTCGAGGTGATATGGCGGGTCTAAGGACCGACGTGACCTGCCTAGAACAAGCGGACTATCGGACGTAGTGGTATCATGAGGGGCCTACAGGCTAACGTCTTGGCTCGCTTTGGAGGGATAAGGGTATATTAAAAGAATTGAAACCCCATATATACATAAATGAGAATGAACGTAAACGTTCAGGGCATTGGATAAGTTGTCCTCGGAGAAGTGCGTTCGATAGTGGTTTGGGATATATACTGGATCGGTCGGGTTGGCAAGAATAACCGACCGGATTAGCTCATCTTTGCCATAGGGTCAGGCATACATCATATGCATTTGCGTGACATTGTTTGGGTGTGCCTAACTGTTATTAGTTGCTATGTGTATTCATTGTACCTACTTGTTTTTGCTTGCTGATATTATTTTGTACTTGTTGATGTGTCATAGCGATGCGGTTCAGGTAAGGCTACGCCTTACACTTTGGGCGCTTGTTCCGTACTGGGAACCTGGCAGTATTGGGTTCTTACTTCGTTGTTGTTGTGATCTTTTTCAGATACAGGTCCTAGTGCTCCTTAGAGAGCTGCTTATGCTGAAGTGTGTTGGAACGCGAAAGCCTATATTTTGCCTTTTGCTTAGGAAGAAATGTTATTATAAAACGCGAAAGCCTATATTTTGCCTTTTGCTTAGGAAGAAATGTTATTATAAATCTCTGTACTCTGATGTATCTGAGACATAATGTAACCAACTAAACTAGTGCGTTGGATGGTTGTGTATAATGTGGTCTCATCCATATATGGCAGATGCCACCGCCACTGACTCTTGTATTTTGATGACTACTATCTATACGTATGCGTATTAATGTTCTACACTCGTTAAGAATGACGTACCACTCCTTTTGGATATTTATATTCGTGAAGTTTTATCATTTTCGCGCTAGCTAGCTTCATCATATAGATTTCTTGTGGCTCCTAGTTAATACATTTTCTTTTAAATATTACTTTTTACTATCATCTTTGGCACTTAACAACCTGAAGTAGCGCTGACTTAGACTTAAGCTGAGTTAGTGTTATTCCAGGGTGTTACAATTTCATTCAAATTAAGTCGAAGCGGTACTTACAGATAACATGGAAAATAGCCATTTTACATCGAAGAAAGAACATAAAAATCCTAAAGGTTGGATTATGGTCTGAGAAGAGGTGCAACATTCGATTCCAAGAATCTTAACTGGAAGAAACGGGGATACCAAGTCTCTCTTGTTTCTTTGATAAATACACACTGACACGCCCGCTCGGGTGGGGATGCTTTCGTCGTTGTAGTTGAAAGCACCGCTCTCCTCACGGGCTGCGTCGAGACGTTTTAAAAAGAGGTGTCACAGGGTGCAACCAAAATACCGAGTGTGGGACTCGGGTCGTTCTGCTCAGGAAGCGAAAGTGAAAGTCTATTTTTGATTGGGGTTGGTTGTAGTTGAGTTAAAAACAGTAAAAAGCGGTAAAGGTTCTAATAAATAAAGGAGTATCCCCGTCGTGAGTTAAAATACTGTGCATCGCTATCATTGCTGCTATGTCCCGGATCAATTATACACCCCCTAGGAGGAACCTTTGCACATCCTTGACTAACTAGTTGTGTGGCAACGAACCCACAATACCGAGTTCAACTCACATAGGTGCAGGTGTTGCTTGGAGTTAACGATTCAGCCCCCGACTCCCAAGAGTACCCGCTGTCACCGGTACAATCCTGTTGTCACCAGGACCTCTTGTGCTTATCTAAGCTGAATATGGAGTCTCTGATCTATGCCCAGGACTGACAAACTCTATAGGTTCCCTGCTGTCACCGGGTCAAACCTGCAGTCACCAGGTCCCCAAGCACTTGTACCTGTTGTCACCGTGGCGAACTACGTACGGTAAGGAACTACCACTATGCTAGCAGGGGTGTCTTATGGATATGATTACAGGCTTAACCCGTTCCTTCCCCTCTGATCCATTGGGGACTCGCAGCTCTGGTCATTTGCACATTTCACCTCACAGCCGAGACACTATAGGACTCTACTCACTAATTGTGGAAATGATAACAGTATGAAAAATCGTAGTTTGTAGGAAAATAAACGGACAGAGTAACGGCAATAAAATGTAAATATCGCAGTTTTGAAATCGGCAGAATAACGGTAACGTAATTTGATTAAAACTGAAGTTTGACAAAATAACAGTAATATAAACAAACAAATAAAAATAAAAAGTATGGCTAGTGAATGGACAAGAAAACCTAAAATTGAACCCTAAAAACTAAGCTAAATGTGGAAGTGGACTCCCTTGAAATGGTGAAAGGCTCCTATATTTATAGATGCTGAAAACCACTGATGCGTACGCATAGAAGCTCTGAATGCGTACGCATCTGTGCCAAAACAGCCTTTTGGGCATGCCTCCCACGTATATGATGCGTACGCATGGCTCCACTGTTGCGTACGCATCTAGTCCAGCAATGACCTTCTAGGTTTTGTTGCGATTATTTCGTTCCTTTCGCTCTCTCCGGCCACTTTCGCTCCGAACTCCGCCTGTTATATCCTGAAACACTTAAGCGCACACATCAAGGCATCGTTCGGAACGGGAAACAGTTCAAAACACAGTAAATATTGGCCGAAATAGCAGATATTACAATTACAGCCCTAAGGAACTACTAAGTGCAATGTGACCTATTTTGCCAAGTGTTTAAGCGACGAAGAGGTGACAATTAATCAATTAATGCAGTGAAATTATCCGCCGAAACGAGTTTCATCACCTCCCCACACTTAAATCTTGACATGTCCTCATGCCCAATTAAATCAAAAATAGAGGAGTGAACACTAATGCTATGAAGGAATAATTATGCATACATAGAAGGAAATCAAAAACTGTGCAAGAGTGGGCGGAGAGTACTGCAGCAAGTACTAACCCAACCGAACCGTTTAAGCTAGAGGAAAAGATATAATTGATCTCTCATAGTGCAAAGGTTCACCAAGCACAGAATTAAGGAATAAGAACCTTACCCGGTCGTGTTTACGCTCAGCTCTCGGTTAAAAAGGCTCTCAGTTCCCATCAAATTCCTGCTTTTCTTGACTTGCCTTTCATCTCGTCAGTCCATGCTGCTGTGTATATCTGTGTAATCATCAGAAAGGTCTTTTTGGGCTTGTAACGGGGCTAGGGTGAAGGTTCGGAAGTATTAATTTGGGAAAGGTGTGCTAAAAAGTTTGAACATTCTGATTAATCCAAGACACCTATCCTGCTGTTCTTCACTCTGTTCCCGAATTCCCATTTCGTTTCCATGACATGTAGTTCTTCTCTTAATTGCATGGCGCTCGCATCTGGCATTGTTTTTCTTCTTTTCAATTTTTTCGTTCCATTGCCATACCTTTTGATGTTTGTGCGAGTGCCCTTTTCTTTTCAGCGCTTTAGTGCATGCATGTGCCCTCCAAATGCCTGTGATTTTCTTTTTGGAGTTCTCCCTTCTTTTCATCCTTCACACGAATGGTTTATCTTGCTTCCTTTCCTTTTCTTCTCTCAAAACTAAAACCGCCCTGCTAAATCTCGGATTAATCAGAAGATCAAGTAGGGTTGTGCACTGGTTTTTCACTTTTTGAGGCTTGATGTTTGGCTATTATAAGAACAAAATGGATACAAGGCTCAAAGTTCGGGTGCAAAGGATAAATGTACATGGTAAGGCTTTATTTGGTTAATGGGCTAAAACAAAGAAGGCCTTAAATCATATGAATACACAGAATATAAACAACAACAGTCATGGAGAATCAGGCAAGGCAAAAATCGCAGTCATAGGAAAGGAAATAACACACATGAAGGAAAACTAAGTGGTAAAAATGACCACTTCGATTAGGCTCAAAACTCACATGGTTTGTGTGTTCTTTTCCTTTTATCTATGATTGGATGATTATTGCAAGTGTGAAAATCAATTTCGGTTAAAGCATTTTGAAAAATTTTCGGGTGGGTTCCCAAGAAAAGAAAAGCAACAGTCTAAGAAGTAGTAATATATAGCATAATATTCACATATAGCATATATTCGCAGATAGAGAGTTAGTCACTACCAAGTTCTACAAAATATAAACAAAATATGGACAAGAAAATATAAACAGAGAAAAGATTAGAAAGTTGGAAAATTTGACCATTGTGCTAGTGCCGTATATGTCGTAGTGCTATGCCTTCCTCCCCACACTTGAAAATTGCACGGTCCTCTGTGAAAGGGGAGGTGTACCCATCTGATCATCATCTTCATCACTGGCTGGGCTAGGAGGGGGAGCGAGCTCCCAGTAGTCCACGAAGTTATCGTGGTCCAGAAGATTGATATCTTCTTCTTCTTCTTCTTCTTCTTCTTCTTCTTGATTTGCCCAGCTAAATGCCATCTCTTGGCCTTCTCCTTCTTCTTCTTGCTCCATAGCCTCTGGTTGCTCCTCCCGAGGTTCTTCCTCAGGATCCTCTTCAGGATCCTCCTATGGATCTTCTTTTGGCTCTTCTTCGGGATCCTACTCAGGATCCTCTTCTGGTTCTTCTTCAGGTTCCTCTTTTGGATCCTCTTTTGGATCCTCTTCGGGGTCCTCTTCTGGATCCTCATCTGGATCCTCCACTTCTTCCATTGGCTCTGCACCCGGTACGTATTTCGGGACTTCTTCTTCTTCTTCTTCTTCTTCTTCTTCTTCTTCTTCTACTCCTGCTCCTTCTCCCGGTATGTATTCCGGGACTTCCTCATCATCTTGTTCATTTGCTGCTCCCTCTCCCGGAATATATTTTGGAACTTGTTCCGAGTCAAAGTCGCTACTAACATCAATAACCTCATCCTCCTGAGGTGCAGCATTCGCGGGCCCTGCCTCATCTCTAGCTCGACGGGCTCTCAATGCAGCCAACCTTCTCGAGAAGCGAGAAGGTGGTGGGTAAACTTTCCTAGGAGCCATCTGCATATATTAAGCATAAAAATAGGGAATGAGCTTTTTACTTTTTACCATTAATAATCAAGCAATAATTGACATGGTCTATTAAGCACAAAGAAGATTATTGCCATGTTATATTTTTTTTTTTGCAATTGTTAAACGGTATTAATTGAATATTTTAGCCTAATATGCTCATTTGAGTAGGTGTTGATGCATAATAAAATTCAATTTTATATGTAACTAACATGTGCAGTTGGCATGTAATTTATCATATAAAATTTATGTCAAAAGAGCTTGGCATCATTTAGTAAACTAGCATGTAATTATAGAATTACATAAACTAGCACCCTACATTAATTCTCCCTAATTCTATCATATATAAGCAACACAAAAGATAAACACAAAAGCATACAAGAGTCATCTAAGCCAATCTCTAACCATCACTAATTATTATTTAAACTAAATCCTAGTATGCATACTAGTTATTCTAAACTACTCTAACTAACCAACTAACTAACTAAAGCATTAAATAAAGAGAAAAAAAGGGAACTTACCTTGAGAGTGGAGATTGGATAGAAGATAAGAAGAAGTGAAGAGAAGAGAATGAGAATTGTGACATTTATAGGCGCTGGATGCGCGGCCTATGCGTTTCGGATGCGAATGCGTACGCATCAAGGTGACTTTTCACTTACCTTGTTCTCGCGCTTTGGATGAGTGCGCGAGCGTTATTTCCAAGCTTCTTTTTTTTTTAAAGATTCGTCTAATTGCATTTTAATCAATTTAGGCACATTTAATCAAGCAAATATAGCAATTAGATGACATTAGGGTCATATATATGTTACCTCGGTGGGTTGTCTCCCACCTAGCACTTTTGTTTAGCGTCCTTAAGTTGGACGTGCTGGTGTCGACCACATTACTTCCATTTGGAGTTGTTCCTTACCAAATGTGCGTCTACTCCTTTATCGCGGTAAATGATTTGCTCCATCTCATTAAGCATTTCTGTGACACTCAGGAAATCCACTTGTGGATTCTCCCCTCCTTTCTTATAACTTGTCTGTTCCGCTTGGCATTTTTCTTTTGACTCTTTATCCTTCTCTTTTTTTCCCTAAACCTTCTTCTTCTCTCAAGTTTTGCAGCAGTTCTCTTATTAATGCTTTGATCATTCCGATCTGGGCTGCTTCCTTACCTCGCATTCTCCTGTCGTCTTAACGGTTGTTCTTCTTTGGAGGGGGCGAAATCTGAAATGTATCTGTGGTCCTTCCTGATGAAAAGGTGAAGATGTCGTCGGCATAAGTCAGTCTAAAGCTACTCGTTTTTAAGAATAGTCTCCCTAACAGAACCTGTGGATGCCCCCTTTCAATGATTCCAGCTGCGGATACAATACTGCAATCAGCAGTGGTGAAAATGTTTGTGGTTTTCTTTAGAGGTCCTAATTCTAAGGCCTCATATAATGCGTGGGGCATTATATTTCCACATGCTCCGGGATCGCAAAGACAACTTGGGATTTCAAATCCCTTAATCCTGCAAGTGACTAGGCATGGGCCTGAGTCTTCGCATTTAATTGGGAGTTCTTCTTCATCTTCCTTCTTATCAGAGATTGTGTTAATAGAGAACATTTCCCTTTGAAGATTCCAGGTTTCGGCATTACTTCCCCATCCTTCTACCAGTTTTCCTTCCTCACACTATTCTTCCTTGTAGTCACTATCAAACTCCTCACAGAAGTCTAATATTTCTCCAACATCTTCCTCCTCTGTATCGGGTACTTCGATCAACACCTCACTTAATTGTTGCACGGCCTCTTTGTTGTTTGTGTTTGCAGCTTCTTCCTTGCTTTCCAGCTTGTCATTAATGGCGTTGAGCCCTCCTTTAGGGTTTGGTAAAGGCTGGGACGGCAGAGGACTAGGGATAGTTGTTAGAGGTTTGGGCAGAGGTTGTGTTTGTTGATTCATCATCTTGTGCAGTAATTCCGTCACTTGGTTTAATTGGATCATGGCTTGCCTGTTGAATTCTTTTGTTTCCTGATTTCCTTATTGAAGAGTTCGGAGGATTTCATCTTCACTCATCTGTTGGTTGTTTGTTGGAGGGTATTGTTGATGGTTGTGTGGGGGCTGACATCTGGTGTTCTGGTTGTTCCGCGGCTGATTATAGGGCTGTCTTGATTGGTTCTGTTGAGGTGAACTCCATTGGTTTTGTTGTTCATCCTTCCACCCTTGCGTATAGTATTGTTTGTTGTATGGTGGTATTGCAGTAACACTGTAAAAGTTGTGAGTTGATGCTACCAAATTGTCTTCCTGGAGTTGCGGACACTCATTAGTGTGGTGAGAATTGCAGGAACAAATCCCACAATACTTGATCGAGTTTTGTTGAGAGTGGTCCGTTTGACGTTTCAACAACATTGGGGTTACTTGTTTCCCTTCTTTAATTTCTTTTAGCATAGCCGCGATATCAACCAGAGATTTGGCCAGCATTGTGGATTCAGAGGGAGCTATCTCATAGACACCTTTAACTTTTGCTCTTGTGCTAAAATGCTGATTGGCATCAGCCACTGTTTTAATCATCTCCGATACCTCTTCCAGCGTCTTGTTCATTAGAGCTCCCCCACTAGAGGCGTCGATCATTGCCTTATCCGTGGGTGTCAATCCTTTGCAGAAGTAGTTGATAAGCAGGAAATCAGATATCGAATGATGGGGGCACGAAGAGAGCAACTTCTTGAACCGCTCGTAATACTCGTGTAGAGTTTCCCCGTGGAGTTGTGCAATCCCAGAGATTTCCTTTCTGATGTCATTGGTCTTGGAAGGCGGGAAGTACTTTTCCAAGAATCTCTTCTTGAAGATTGAGCAATCAGAAGTTACTCAGAAAGGCAGAGCGAAGGCTTTCACTGCATCGTCAACACCACCGGTCCTTCTAGTGGTGGCACAGATAACGTCAAAGTCCTTGATGTGCTTGATGGGGTCTTCACCCGGTCTGCCACAGAATTTCGGCAGAAGGTTTATCAAGTCGGACTTGAGTTCAAAGTTGGCATTAAGTTTAGGAAATCGGTTGGGCTGGTTATCGAAAGTTGTGCTCGCACCACCCAACTGTTTGAGAGTTAGTCATTCCGCCATGGTAGAGGTACCTGAAACGGAAGAACTAGATTGTGTATCAGAATCAGAACTAGAATCAGAAGAAGGATTGTTATTCAATGCCAGTCTCGAATGCGATCTTAGCATACAAATACCAATTCAAAAAGAAAAATAAAACAATATGTACAATATTCACAGACAATAAAAAACAAACAAATATTTCGCTTCCCCGGCAACGGCGCCAAAAACGTGACACGCCCGCTCGAGTAGGGATGCTTTCGTCGTTGTAGTTGAAAGCACGGCTCCCTTCACGGGCTGCGTCGGGACGTTTTAAAAAGAGGTGTCACAGGGTGCAACCAAAATACCGAGTATGGGACTCGGGTCGTTCTGATCAGGAAGCAAAAGGGAAAGTCCTTTTTTGATTGGGGTTGGTTGCAGTTGAGTTTGTTTGAAAGCAGTTCGCAGGTTGAAAGCAGTTGAAAGTAGTTGAGAGTAGTTGAAAGCAGTTAAAAACGGTTAAAAGCGATAAAGGTTCTGATAATTAAAGGAGTATCCCGGCCGTGAGTTGAAATACTGTGCATCGCTATCATTGCTGCTACGTCCCGGATCGATTATACACCCCCTAGGAGGAACCTCTGAACATCCTTGACTAACTAGCTGTGTGGCAACGAACCCACAATACCGAGTTCAACTCACATAGGTGCAGGTGTTGCTTGGAGTTAACGATTCAGCCCCCGACTCCCAAGAGTACCCGCTGTCACCGATACAATCCTGCTATCACCAGGACCTCTTGCGCTTATCTAAGCTGAATATGGAGTCGCATGGGTGTCTTACGGATAGGATTACGGGCTTAACCCGTTCCTTCCCCTCTGATCCATTGGGGAATCGCAGCTCTGGTCATTTGCACATTTCACCTCACAGCCGAGACACTATAGGACTCTACTTACTAATTGCGGAAATCATAAAAGCAAGAAAATAAATCGGCAGCATAACAGTATGAAAAATCGTAGTTTGCAGGAAAATAAACGGAAAGAGTATCGGCAGTAAAATGTAAATATCGCAGTTTTGAAATTGGCAGAATAATGGTAAAGTAATTTGATTAAAACTGAAGTTTGACAGAATAACAGTAATATAAACAAACAAGTAAAAATAAAAAGTCTGGCTAGTGAATGGACAAGAAAACCTAAAATGGAACCCTAAAAACTAAGCTAAATTTGGAAGTGGGCTCCCTTGAAATGGTGAAAGGCTCTTCTATTTATAGATGCTGAAAACCACTGATGCGTACGCATAGAAGCTCTGAATGTGTACGCATCTGTGCCGAAACAGCCTTTGGGCGTGCCTTCCACGTATATGATACATACGCATAGCTCCACGGTTGCGTACGCATCTGGTCCAGCAATGGCCTTCTAGGTTTTGTTGCGATCCTTTCGTTCCTTTCGCTCTCTCCGGCCACTTCTGCTCCGAACTCCACCTGTTATATCCTGAAACACTTAAGCGCAAACATCAAGGCATCGTGCGGAACGGGAAACAGTTCAAAACACAGTAAATATTGGCCGAAATAGCAGATATTACAATTACAGCCCTAAGGAACTACTAAGTGCAATTTGACCTATTTTGCTAGTGTTTAAGCGACGAAGAGGTGACAATTAATCAATTAATGCAGTGAAATTATCCGTCGAAACGGGTTTCATCACATACGTGCTGTCATCCATTAGGATCCATATTCTTCTCCATACAAAAGTAAATTTTTTTTGGCTCCGAAGCTTTGAACGAAATCATGTTCTCGTGGTGTTTTTTTTAGATCTGAAAGGATCTGAACCTTCAAAACATCAGCAGCCAAAAATGACTTCAAAATACACCACAAAAGGGGTAACACCACCACCGGAGGGGTTATTTCAGATTTGGATCTCTAGAGTAGTAGCCAAAAAAAAGCAAGAAAGCATAAGAAAATTAATATAAAGGAAGAGAGAGGAAGAGACACGGTTGAGGGTGTAGAAGAAGGAGGGGAGAGAACTTGGAAAAAAAAGGAGTGAGGGGAAGAAAGGGTGGCAAAGAAATTAAGGTGGGAAAAAGGGAGAATGGAAGAGAAAAGAAGAAGAGATATGAGGGAAAAGGAAGGAGGATGAGGGAGGAGGGAGGGCCACCACCAGGTTGAGGAGCAGCGGCGCTCCAACTGTGATGCTTGCTTGTGGAGGTTCAGATAGATAGAGAGCTTGGAAAGTCTTTGTGAAACCTCCTAATGCTCCTTAGAATCTCATAGAAACCACACACCTTATATAGCCATACCATTAAAGGAACACCATGTCCATATAAGAAATCATCTCCTTCTTTGTCTCCACTTCCTTCTCAAAACCTTACAAAAATCATGGTACTTCTTAAATTTTTACTTGCTTAAACATCTTCGGTCTACTGTTTTGTGCTTTCTATTTCTTCTTGGCTTCTCTCCTTTTTAGATCAGGAGTCCGATTTAGTGGCACGCCCACTCGGGGCGACGGCTTTCGTCGTTGTATTTGAAAGCCTTATTCCTCGCAGGCGGTGTCAGGCGTTTAGAAAAAGGTGTCACAGGGTGCAACCAAGTTTGAAATACCGAGTACGGGACTCGAGTTGTTCTCCCTAAGAAGCGGAAACATAAAGTTTATTTTCGATCGGGGTTTGGTTGCAATTGAGTTGGTTTGAAAGCAGTTCGCAGTTTGAAAGCAGAATAAAGCAGGTAAAAGCAATAGTGATAAAGGAGTGCCCCGACTATGGGTTGATATACTGTACATCTCTATAATTGCTGTTATGTCCTAGGTCAGATGAGCTTTCACCTAGGAGGAACACACCACCCAGGGTAGAGTGGAGAAGGTAATCCTCTGTGTATCCTTGGCATACCAACTGTGAGGTACTGATCCCACGATGGATTCCAGTAAATCCGCGTTACTGGAGTGAACTCGCGAGTGGTGCAGGTACGACGGTGGAGTCAGCGATCCAACTGATCAGTCATTGAACGAACTCTTGGAACTTGTTGTTACCAGGCCCATGCTCTCATTGAATGGCAGTGGAGTCAGCGATCCAACAACTGAGGCTGAATGAACTCTTTAGAAACCTCCTGTCACCAGGCCCTAATGCTCTTATACCCGTTATCACCGTGGTGAATCTGTGTCGCAGGGACCTCAACCTTGCTAGCAGGAGCGTACGAATAGCAGTAATGGACTTAACCACATTCCTCCCCATCCGATCCTATGGGGGACTCACAGCTAAGGTCATTTGCATATTTCACCCCACAGCCAAGACACTATGGGACTCTACTCGCTAATTGCAGAAATCATAAAAGCGGAAAAATAAATGGGCAGCATAACAGTATGTAAAATTCGCACTTTGCAAAAAAGTAAATGGACAGTAAAACAATAAAAGTAAATTGATTGGAATTAAAATTCAGCAGAGTAACAGTAAAATAAACAGACAATAAAAAATAAAAAGTTTGGCTAGTGAATGGACAATAAAACCTAAAATGGAACCTTAGAAACTAGGCTAAATGTGGAAATGGGCTCCCATGAAATGGTGGAAGACTCCTCTATTTATAGATGCTGAAACCTACTGATGCGTACGCATGCAAGCTTTCTATGCATACACATCTGTGCTGGATCCGCCTTTTGGGCGTGCCTCCCACGTCTAGATGCGTACACATGGCTTCTTTGTTGCGTACGCATCTGGTCCAGTAATGGCCTTCTAGGTTTTATTGCGATCCTTTCGTTCCTTCGCTCTTTTCGGTCACTTCCGCTCCGAACTTTGCCTGATAAATCCTGAAACACTTAAGCACACACATCAAGGCATCGTGCGGAACGGAAAATAGTTCAAAACATTGTAAATATTGGTCGAAATAGCAGATAATTACAATTACAGCCCTAAGGAACTACTAAGTGCAATTAGACCTATTTTGCTAGTATTTAAGTGGTAAAAGAGTGATAATTAGTCAATTAATACTATGAAATTACCCATCGAAACGTGTTTTATCATTTAGTTATTTTAAAATAGACATATATCTTCTTCCTTATCAAAAGCCATTGGGTTCACTTTATTTGCCAGAATTGATTTATGCTCTTTCTCACTTGTATGAGATGACACTTCCATCGAATTCACTCATTCCCCTCTCTCCTTCTATCGAACTGGATAATAATGACAGATCCAAACATAGAAAAATATACTTTGTTTTCATGTACATATTTATTATCTCATTTTAAATCTATTTGAATAGTATTATGATAATTACCTTTATATTGGTTTACCATTGGTGTTTTTCATAATATAGGGGGTGTAAGACTACAATACCACGCCGTAATGTAGAGTTAAATAATTCGTCAATAACATATTTAGGTGCACATGTTATTCATGAATTGTGCATGTTGGAAATAAAAAAGAAATGCACGTGTTGTTGGCCGTCATGAAATAAGAAACGAAAATTAATAAACTAGATTTACATGCAAGTCTGAATCAACGAACTCATTTCTTAAATTAAATCATCTCAATTCATCAAGGACGATATATATATATTTTTTTATTGTATTCTCTTTTATTGAAACAAGGATATTTGAATGTCTAAGATGTAGAGACAAGTGGATCAAATGGCTGCTATTCCTGGACAATTCATCAATAAAGAATTGTTGTGAGGAAATTTTGTTTAAAAAAACAAAAGAAAAAGAAGAAGGGTTGATGAAATCCGTTTCGACAGTTTATTTTACTGCTTAAATTGACTAATTGTCACTTCTTGATTGCTTAAACACTAGCAAAATAGGTTAAATTGCACTAAGTAGTTCCTTAGGGCTGTAATTGTAATATCTGCTATTTCGGCCAATATTTACCATGTTTTGAACTGTTTCCCGTTCTGCACGATGCCTTGATGTGTGCGCTTAAGTGTTTCAGGATATAACAGGCGGAATTCGGAGCGGAAGTGGCCGGAGAGAGCGAAAGGAACGAAAGGATCGCAACAAAACCTAGAAGGCCATTGCTGGACCAGATGCGTACGCATCAGTGAAGCCATGCGTACGCATCCTATACGTGGGAGGCACGCCCAAAAGGCTAATTCGGCACAGATGCGTACGCATTCAGAGCTTCTATGCGTACGCATCAGTGGTTCTCAGCATCTATAAATAGAGGAGCCTTTCATCATTTCAAAGGGAGCCCACTTCCACATTTAGCTTAGTTTTTAGGGTTCCATTTTAGGTTTATTGTCCATTTAGTAGCCAGACTTTTTATTTTATTACTTGTTTTGTTTATTTTACTGTTACTCTGTCGAATTTCAATTTCAATCAATTTACTTTATCGTTATTCTGCCCATTTACTTTTCTGCAAACTGCGATTTTACATATTGTTATGCTGCCAATTTATTTTCCCGCTTTTATGATTTTCGCAATTAGTGAGTAGAGTCCTATAGTGTCTCGGTTGTGAGGTAAAATGTGCAAATGACCGGAGTTGCAAGTCCCCATAAAGATCACACTAGAGGAACGGGCCAATCTCGTAAAGCTATACACCCTACACCCCTGCTAACATAGTGCTTGGGAACCTGGTGACAACAGGTCTGACCCGGTGACAGCGGGGATCCTATAGAGTTTGTTAGCCTTGGGCATAGATCACAGGCTCCATATTTTGCTCACGCACAAGAGGTCCTGGTGACAGCAGGATTGTACCGGTGACAGCGAGTTACTCTTGGGAGCCGGGGGCTGAATCACGAACTCCAAGCAACACCTGCTCCAAATGTGAGTTGAACCCGGAACTGTGGGTTCGTTGCCATACAACTAGTTAGTTTCGGATATAGCAGAGGTTCCTCTTAGGGGGTGTCTAATCGATCTGGGACATAGCAGCAATGACAGTGATGCACCGTATTTCAACTCATAGCCGGGACACTCCTTTTATTATCAGCTTATTTATCGCTTTTTAACTGCTTTTACTGCTTTCAACCTGCGAACTACTTTCAAACAACTTCAACTGCAACCAAGCCCAATCAAAAACAGACTTTCCCTTTCGCTTCCTGAGCAGAACGACCCGAGTCCCATACTCGGTATTTTGGTTGCACCCTGTGACACCTCTTTTAAAACGTTCCAGACGCCGTC
>JASCZI010271921.1:25776-37035 GCA_036250425.1 Stylosanthes scabra
ATGTACTCTTCCAATTAAGCCCTTGATTAATGTAATTGATGCCTGAAAACTTGGATTGGATTGGCCTTTGATGCAAAACTGGACGTTACATCATTGCTTCCCACGTACAACGAGAATGTCCCACGTATAACGTGGGAGTTCTGCCTGATTCTGCTCTTTGAACGACATTGCCCACGTATGACGTGAGGGAGCTCACGTATAACGTGGGCTCTCTGTCAAAGTTGGCTTGTGGAGTTTCAATCCTCACGTATGACATGGGTTCTCAACGTATTACGTCCACTCTCTGTGAAAGTTGGCTTTTGGAGTTTTAATTCCCACGTATGACGTGGGCTCTCCACGTTATACGTGGGCTTCAATACTTAGCCAACTCTCTCTTTTCTTCTCTACTTCGTTCCCTCTTCTTCAATCTCTCTCAAATGGTCTTGAATCACCTAAAACTCTTAGTGAATCATCTAAAAACACAAACACAACTCAAAGAACATCAAGTTTGTTTGATTTGATCAATTAATAATAATAATCCACAAAAAATATCATGATAATTGAGAGAAATTGAGACTAAAAACAACCCAAGATGCATACGCATTAGTTTCATCCTCAACCGTGGACATAGGACCCCGAGTTGATGGTGAAGATGACCCAAATAAGAGTTTTGTAAACAACAAAGCTAGCCTTGGGGATGGAGCACTGAATACGATCTCCCTAAAATATAGAAAAATCCACCAGACGTTCCATAAACCGTAAATCAAAGCAAAAGGGAATCCGCTAAGAAAAAGAGATTGATAGTAAAACATACCTTTTTATCCTAGAGTATCATATCAACCTGGTTAAAATCCATTGGATTCAACAACAAATACATCCCATACATCTGAAGAACTCCAACTAGCAAATTTCGATCAACCCTCGAGGCGTTTATACCAGCCACTTTGTCATAGTTTGAGTTTTGTTGAACTGCTCCGCTTGCTTTCGCCATGAGTGCTTCTTGCTATAATGTTGAACTAAACAATGACTCATGTATGTCTCCCTCCCACCCTCTATTTATAGCACTGGCGATTGGCGACGCGAGACTAATTGGCTCCACTGGCCAATCTCCAAAATTCAAAAATTGAATTGGAAAAAGCAGTGCCAAAATCAAGATGAAAATTATCATTTGATAAAAGGACGCATGATTCGTATGATTTCCAATATGATTCACTAGATTTTGTTTTGCAAAGGAAGCTGCATTTCAATGAAGGAAATCGTTTCCTAAAATGGAGTTCTTCCCTTAGACCGCTAAGGCAAACCCTACCCCACCCACAACAATGGACGAAGCGAAAGGGAGGCTTCGGAGCACACGCGAAGGGACGATTTTGTAGGTGATCATTGTTTGGTTGCACACGCGTCATTCGGGTGCTCACCTGAATCACTGTGCTGCGAGCCTCCGTAATATTTTAAAATGATATATTAAGGAATTTTTTTTAACAATTTTTCTAAGGAAATTAAGGTTCTTTGTCATTAGGCATAATAGAAAAAAATTTAATTTCGTTTTTGACAAATTTAGATGAAATTCTTTTAGAAAATTCAATTTATTCAGTTCGAATTTCTAATAACACATCAACCTCATATTCACCAAATTTACCAAACAACTTCCATATTTCAATTAATCATAAATTCTACTATAATATATTTTTTAAAAAATTTAGCGAGTGTATTAGTATATTTGAATTTTATTTTCACTTTTTAATGGAAAAGATTACATAAAAGAAAATAATATAATATCATTAGTGAATACCAAAAAAATATAATATCATTAATGAATAAAAAAAGTAAAATATTATTAATTAATCAAGTATAAATACAATGAAACAAAAAAAGAAGAAGAAGAGTAGATATTAAAAAAAGGAAAGTAGGTTAATTAATTGTAGACTTTGTCTAAAGTGGATCTGGTTCATGATGGACCCGATAGAATATTCTCAAATGAGTGGTTTAGATGAATTGTGATTAAATAAATAATAAAAATAAAATATAAAAAAAATTTCAAACACTTATTTAAGAATATTCTACTTAATTCACCATAAACCTAGTCCATTGTAAATTTGCCGTTAATTGTAATTGCCCCCATAGAAGCAGTATGTCGGTGTTGTATTAGAGGTCGAACGTCGTCGTTTCAGCCCCAAACGGGGTATTACTGTTTGCAATTCCCAAATCCCTCGTTGTGTATTTTTATTCCTATTCTCTCTCTCTCTCTCTCTCTTTCACGCAAGTCTCTTCCTTTCTTCGTTCGTTTCCCCCTTTTTCTTCTTCTTTCTTCTTCTTCTTGTCTCTGTGTCAGCAATGTCTGGGGAATCAGCGAGTGCAATTCCAAAGGGTCAAGTAAGATTCCTAATTCATCAATCTTCTCTTTTATTCCTTCTTTTTTTTTTTTAACCCTTGTCGTATAAAAGTTGTGAACTTTCTTTTGTTTGTGTGTTGATCAGGTTGATCTGTTAGACTTCATAGACTGGTCTGGCGTTGAATGCCTCAATCAGAGCTCAACCCACTCTCTCCCCAATGCTCTCAAACAGGTTTATTTTTTAATTTATTTATTTATTAATTTTATGCCTGTAGGAATCATAAAAATCATTCTCACTTGTATGAATTTGATATTTCCTGCAGCAAGTTATTGTGATTTTCTGAAAGCCCTCATTTATGTTATTAGAATTGCTGCAATTTTTTTTTTTCAAAAAAGTTTTTGGTTTGTTATAGGTGTGTGTTAATGTTAACTGAATGTGTGTGTGTGTGTTGGCAAACAGGGTTATAGAGAAGATGATGGTTTGCATCTGGAGAGTGATGCGGATGAGCAGCTTCTGCTGTATATTCCATTCACACAAGTAATTAAACTCCATTCCATTATTGTCAAGGGTCCTGAGGATGAAGGTATATTTATCATGCATCTTCCAAAGCTATTATTCTGTTAACACGTTTATTTGAATATATATTTGGTGGGCTTCAACTTTGAAGCTGCTTTCTTGAACTGTGTTTGCTGAGTTAGTCAGTAGTACTAAGCAATAGAGTTTATATTAAAAGATTGAAGGTTTTAATTTTCTAATGAATTTGATGTCATAAAAGTTTAATAATTTCTCTTTATGATTCCCTTGCTCTGGTTAGAAGAATGCTTTTACATTCCCGGGAATTTTACACTAAAAATCTTACATCGGAATGATTTTACAACGTCAAATTTCCAGGAGTTTGAAAACTTTTCACGAATCACATGCATTCTTAGTGTAACCGATGCCCTAAGCAAAACCCTTATGTTTATGGTTGTGTAAACAACTTCATGGCCTTTTTCTCAGTAGTCATATGAAGAGAGGGCAGCTAGTTACCCATTTATGTTTATCCATAAACTTTATCACCTTACTCTTTTTTGTATAGCTGAGTAATTTACTCAGCAGTAACAGCCAATTTCTAGTTTTTTTGGAAAACATTTATTTTATCTTAAATGCTTCTTTCTTCAATGGAATAACAATATTCAAGCAGTCAGTGTATGGTCTAGATATGATCTAGTTATGATGATCTTACTCCAATATTTTTTAATTTAGATATGATACTACGTATGAAATCATGCTCCAATTATGTCTGTCCTGTTAATTGGCTATTTACTTCGTATGTCTTTACATTTTTTTTTTCCCACTTTGACAAGATTATAATTGGAATTCAATGTTATCTTTTAGGCCCCAAGACTGTTAAGTTGTTCTCTAACAAGGAGCACATGGGATTTAGGTAAACATCGGCTTCATCATTTCATAAAATATGTGTACTTTGATTCAATCAGTTTCTGATTGTTAATTATTGGCAGTAATGTAAATGACTATCCCCCAAGCGACACGGCAGTTTTGTCCACCGACAACCTTAAGGTAATTAATCCATAACTCTGTCCTTACTGAACCTTTTCCAAGGTCACGAGTAACGTATATCCCAGTACTATTCCTTGGTATATTTTCTGATAAATCGATATCATACTTGTACTATGTCAGGGGAAACCAGTACTTGTAAAGTATGTGAAATTCCAAAATGTTCGTAGGTAAGTTATTTTTCTTAAAAGTTCTTTCCTTTTGGAAGGTATGTTCCACAGTTATCATCCAACTGGTGGATTAGCTGCTAATTGAGTTAATTGCGTGACCAGCTTGACAATATTTATTGAGGACAACCAGAGTGGTTCTGAGATCACAAAAGTTCAGAAGATTATGCTGTATGGTTCAACGTAAGTTTTAAACCAGTGATCGCCTGTTTCCAGCTGTCCTTTTTCTTCTTGTCTTCCCTTTAAGTTCCCTTTTCTCTGAGCACTCGCTACAAAATTACAAATGCTAATAATACAAGCTATCTGTTACAGACTGAAGCTTGTTAACATGATATATGATGACTTACAGACTTAGTTGGCATAATCTTTTTTCCCATGCATTTTTCAGGTTCTAGAAAAAGCGAGAATAGGAAGACTGTATGACCATAATGTTTCATTAAGTGTTTCTAATTACATTGTTATGATGTTATCTAACCACTTGCTTTGTGTCACATGCTCATTTAAAGCATGGCTATATCGGGAGTAGGGTTTGTAATCTTAAAAAGAGAGGGGAGTAGGGTTTGTTGGAAGAATAAATGAAATTGGTATTTTCATGGGAATTTTCTTTTGCTTACCTTGTAAATTGTCATTTACATTTGAAGGGCAGAATTTTGGTTTCTTGAGATGTTAAAACATGGATTTTCTGCTTTTTATGACTAAATGCAGAGTTGAAACAACGGACATGAAGGGCTTGAAGAAGATTGAAGATCATTGACATGCTCGAAAGACTAGATTCAAGTGTGCTCCATGTCTACCCTTTGAAATTTTGGTTGGAGTTGTTATTCAGCTCCATGCATGATGCATTATGATTTCCAACGCCTATCTCATTTCATGTAAAACTGAATGGTTGACAATGTATGTGATAAGAGATGACATTTCAGCTGCATGGTTATCTATGGCATCAATTTTACATGTTCTGGAAATGTGTAAAACTTATTGAGGTTAGATTAAACCTTGAATCACTGGCTCTGCAATGAACTAAACTGCATTGATTGTTTTATCGTAATCATTTATATATCACTAGGATTTTTAGAAATGTTACATTACTTGCACTTAAAGAGGTGCCCTTTTTTTATTTATTTATTTTTTTATTTTTAAAATTCATTTGCACCTATCTTTCCATATAATAATTTCTTTCTGATATTTTATTATGTATGTGCATCACAATTCACTCTACTCACTGGCCAAAGTAGTAGTAGAAAGGTTTATTTGTTTGAAGTTGAAAAATGACATGAATGGTCGAATGCCTCATGCATGGTTAATTAATTTCCCTTGAGAAATTAGATGAAACTTGATGGTGATATTCATATATCTTGAACCTTCATATCATACTTACCAAGATTATTGTTGATCTTGCAATGTTTGGGAATTACCATTTAATTACTATTTTTAATAAAGATACATCTCGTTGGGGGTTGTTATAGAATATCACATAGAAAGAAATGTGATTTAACTAAACAAAGTGATGCTGTTGAGGTAATTTAATTTAATGTTTCCATATAGATGGATTAGATTATTCCAGAAGTTGGGAGAAAATATTCTCAGAAAGAATATGAATGCAAAACCCTAAATCTTCTCATAAGTTAATGTTTGGTATATATTTTCCTTTTATTTTGACGATAATGTTATATAATTCAGGTTTTTAAATCCCACGTCTCAGCCATAGGTGACACCATGGTGAGATGTTTACAGATTCTCAATGTGTATTTCTTGTTTTAATATTACTAGGGTATTCTCCCATGCAAGGAGGGTTAAATCGGTAGCATATCTACTTTAAATTTTTTGTGATATTATCTGAAGGAATAAATACTTAAAGTAAGTGATAGAATTGTTACGTCTTTTTTTTACATTTACCTTTTACAAAACGTAAATTGAAAAATATGTTTTTTTTTTTATAAATTTTTTTTAAGTCGCTAAATCATTTTGCAATCAATATATCATAATGACTTTGGGTTAACTTACAAAATTAGACAATTGCCAATTAACTAACTTATACTTTGATTAAAAAAAACTTAGTCATGCACTTATTAGTTTAATAAAAGTTCAAATATTTTTAATTAATAGCAAAATTTTCTTCCATTTTTTTCCTTTCAATTTTATTGGTAAAATTCTTCCCTAAATTTTTTCTTTAATTTAGTAAACGTAATATTTCAAATTTTATATTTGAAATCTAAATTTTTTTATGGTAAAATTCTTTTTAATTTTTTTTTTGTAAATCTAATGGTTGAAAATTTTAATTTGAAATTTATTTTTAAACCTTCGTATTCGACGAGAGATGATGAGTGAAGGACAGAGTGGGGGAGACACTATGAGGGTGGCTCAAAGTCTCAAAGTGAGGATACCGGTCATGCCGGCGGTGGTAATAAGGGGGAGAGTGCTGGGGGGTTTGCATTGGGTGTTAAAGAGGCTACTACTCAGGGTAAGGTCTCAAGTTGTTGGTAACAAGGGCTCTTGTTCTTTTGATGCCGCAACATCGCTCGATAGAGATCGCTTGGGTTCAGTTCAAGGAAAACTAAGGCATCTTACTCATCCCGTGGTGACTTTCACAGAAGAAGCTCGAAAAATTTTCACGAAACCGTATAGAGATGCGGTTGTCATCAAGGATCTACGGAAAAATCTGTGTTACACGGCCTTGTTTCACAAGCTTAAAGGAGTGTGGCAAATCAGAGGTAGGTATGAGCTTCTTGATGTAGGAAAGGGTTATTTCCTCATTAAGATCGACTTGCTTGAGAAAAGAGATAAAGTTCTTATGGGTGGACCTTGGATTCTAAATGGCCACTACATTGCTGTGAAATTATGGAGTCCAAGCTTCAGCTCTAAAGAATCAACTTTTGTATCCACCCCCGTGTGTGTGAGGATTGAAAGGCTGCCTATTTGGTATTATCATGAGGTTTTGATGAATAAGATTATATCAGCTGTAGGACTGCCGATCAAAGTTTATTTAGCTACCAAGGTGGGTGAAAAAGGAAAATATGCAAGAGCATGTGTGCAGATAAATCTAGGCCTCCCTCTTTTTAGAAAGGTCACGGTTGATGGTATGGATTATGATGTTGAATATGAGAGCTTGCAATTACTATGTGATAAGTGTGATTGTTATGGTCATGTTTCCAATAATTATATCAAAGAGAAGGTGTCTTCTCCAGTGGTTTTGGCTCCGGCGGCTAACATGGCAACAAATGTTGGCATCCCTGAATCTACCACGGCGGTTCCAATGGCTGATGTTCAACCGAAAAAGACTCCGATTCAAATTTTTGAATTTGGAAACAATTCAAATTCAGAGCCAGGAATCATTCATGATAGCAAGGATCACAGGGGGAGTTTCAATGCATGGTGTAACCGCTGCTGATACGTTGGATGATTTAAAGGAGGATTGGATTGAAGTTAAAAAGAGAAATAGTAGAGGAAAAAAGGTTGTGTCTGGAGTCACTCATCCCAAATAGAACTCTGCCAAACTCAAGCCCAATTCTTCATGGCCCATGTAAGCCGAGAAGACCTCAGACAAGAGAGGTTCCATGAAACCGAGTCAAACCCATATGAAGGGCCCAAAATCGGGAGCCACAACACGCTCCACCACTTCGATGACAAGGAAGAGCCTTGCACTTCGAGCTTACCTCTGGTCGCGATGGTGGCGACGACGAAGGTTCCAATTCCTACCTTTGACAACGCAGTAACCGCGACCTTGAGTTTTGCTGCTCCTTCGACAGCAACTATCTCCAGCGGAATTAACGGTGTCGTGAAAGCGCCGTCAATGCCCTTGGTCATTCCTCTGGTGGTGAATTCCTCTAGCGGCCGCAACAATGCTGTGAAAGTAACACCAAACATCAAGAGTAGACATAAGCGTCTCCGCCCTGCGTCTCTACAGAACTCTCCCATTGATGAAAACTCTGTGGGCAAAATGTCGAATAATACTCCTTGCCATATCATACAACCGGAAGTCAATCTGGTTCTTGAAGCTACTGTGGATACTGGGGATTCCATTTCAGAATCGGCGTTGGACCAGGTTACTTCGGTTTTGGATGCAAATTCAAGTTCAGTGGTAAAATCGGCAGTGTCACCTTGCAATACTTAATCGGGTTTTGCTCTTCCTTCTTTCTTAGCAATTATTTTTTATGGATAGTTGTAATATGAATATTGTTGCTTGGAATATCAGAAGAGTCTCAAATAGTAGAGCTCGTGTTCACTCTAGGGAGTTAGTTTGGAAATTCAATCCTACTATCTTTATTGTCTTGGAAACTCATGTTTCTTTTGCTATTGTTGAGCAGTTTTGGAAGGGTTTGGGATATATGCCTGTTAGATTAGTGGAAGCCAATGGTCATTGGTCACAGTGGAGGAATTTGGATTCTTTGTAACAATTCTGAAATCCAGTGTTCTGTTATTGATTGTTTTGATCAATGTTTAACCATTAGAATTGGTTGGAATCATCTTCTTTGGCATTGTAGTGCAATATATGGAAGTCCTCAATTTTCTCACAGAACTTGTCTCTAGGATCATTTGGTGAGTTTAGCTAATGTTGTTTCTGGGCCTTGGATGGCCATTGGGGACTTTAATGAAATTCTGGCTAATTATGAAGTTAAGGGAGGGATTTTAATCCTTCGCGTGCAATGACCTTTGAAGTTGTCCTGAATTCTTATGGTTTATTTGATATGGGAACTACTGGAAGAAATTTCACTTGGTTCAGAAGAGTTCAAGGGAACAGAGAAGTAATAAAGAAGTTAGATAGGTGTATTATCAATTCTGATTGTAAGTTACTTTTCCCGGAAGCTTTCACTGAAGTTCTCTGTAGAATGCATTCTGATCACTGCCCTCTCCTTCTTAGGTGTCTCGGTATTCCTAGGCACAAAGGTACAAGACCTTTCTGTTTTTTGGCAGCTTGGGCTACTCATCCTCTCTATAATGAGGTAGTTCAAACTTCTTGGCGAAAGTGGTCCCCTAATGTTTCTTCAAGTTTGCTTGAGGTTCAGCGTCAGTCTAAAGTTTTCAACAATAAGGTTTTTGGTAACATTTTTGTCAAAAAGAAGGATCTTGAACAAAAGCTGAATTCAATTCAGAGAAGACTGGAGGTTTCTGATGACCAACAACTTAGAGAAGAAGAGAAAACCATCTTTGACAAACTCAACACTGTTCTTATTCAAGAGGAAATGCTTTGGTTTCAAAAATCTAGAGAGAATTGGGTCAAATTTGGCAATCGAAACACAATTTTTCCATCGTCAAACATTGATTAGAAGAAAGTCAAACAAGATTCATGGTCTCTTTTGTAGGGATGGCTCTTGGATTACTGAACCCGAGTCTCTTCAAATGGAACTTTCTTTCAAGATCTATTTTGTTCTACTGAGAATATTAATATTGAGCTTTTGAGGAATATTTCAAATCCAGTTCTGAGTCAGGAAGCTTGTTCTCATCTTTGTAAAGTTTTACTTTCTCTGAGGTTGAAATAGCTGTCCGTAGCATGAATTCGTTCAAAGCTTCGGGACCTGACGACTTCCAAGTTATCTTTTTTAAGGAATATTGGAACATTGTTGGGCATGTTGTTTGGCGGGCTGTTCAAAGTGCCTTCTCTGGTGAGATGATCAATCCCTCCATTCTTGAAACCCTTGTTGTTTTAATTCCTAAGGTTGAGGCGCCGACCCATATGCGGGATTTTCTTTCAATAAGCCTTTGTAATGTTGTCTACAAAATCATTACTAAGGTTCTTGTTAATCGTCTCCGTCCTTTTCTAGAGGATATCATTGGGCCTTTGCAAGGTGGTTTTATTCCTGGTCGGGGTGCTGCGGACAATATCATTGTTGCCCAAGAGCTTTTGCATTTCATGAAGCATACTAAGTCCCACAAATGAGTGCTATGTTTTAAGATTGATTTGGAGAAAGCTTATGACATTATTGATTGAGCATTCTTGGAGGATACTCTAGGGGTTTTTGGATTTCCCAGTTCAACAATTAAGTTGATCATGTCCTGTATCAAAGCATCCTCTCAATCAATTCTTTGGAATGGGGACAAATTGGAGAGTTTCAATCCTTTGAGAGGGATAAGGCATGGTGACCCCATGTGTCCATACCTCTTTATGCTTTGTATGGAGCGTCTTGCGTGCCTCATTAATTCTCATGTGGAACAAAATACTTGGTAGCCGGTTGCTGTTTCTCATGGGGGCCCAATAGTTTCTCATCTTATGTTTGCCGATGACCTCCTGCTCTTCTGCAAAGCGAAGAAATCTCAAGTTCAGCTAGTGCTTCAAGTCCTTGATACTTTTTGCAAAGCTTCTGGGATGAAAGTTAATGTTGCAAAATCCAAGGCGTTATGTTCTGCTAATATTTCTAGTAGAAGGCGTGAGTTGTTTACTGGCATATCTAGCATCCGTTTTACTCAAGATTTGGGTAAATACCTTGGAGTGAATTTAAATCATGCTAGAGTTTCTAGAGGGTCTTTTCAAGGTGTTATTGATAAGGTGCACAATAGATTGGCTCGTTGGAAAGGTCGAATGTTGAATAAAGAAGGACGTCTATGTCTGGTTAAATCGTTAGCATCTTCCATTCCTATCTATCAAATGCAGGTGAGCCTTTTTCCTAAGGCCGTTTGTCGGAAGCTTGACTCAATTTCTACTGTACTAATATCGCTTTTCTTGGTAAGCTTGTTTAGAATCTTTTTCATAATCCTAATAAATTGTGGGTTAGAATACTATTGGCTAAATATTTTAAGGGTTCCATGTCTCTTTTTTTCCCTAGACCCTCTAGAAGTAATGTCTCCTTAATTTGGAAAAGCATCATTTCTGCTCTTGGTTTGCTTAAGGATGGATGTTTTTGGAATTTAGGAGCTCTCTCTAATTCTTTATGGTTTTATCCTCGGCTGCCTAATGGTTTTCTTGGGTCTCAAGTTCTGTTTATTCATATTTCGGATACTGATTTATCTATTGGTGATGTTTGGTATAATGGGAATTGGAATTTGCATTATCTTGCTATTTCTTTATCTGAGGTGCAAAGAATTCTATCTATTAACCCAGCTACATCTTTTGGTGATTTTTCTGGTTGGTTTTGGATGCCTTCTCCCTCAAAGATTTACTCTTGCAAAGATGGATATTTGTGGCTAGTGTTACGCTCTGATCTCGGCAAGTGCACCGAATCGTACAAGTAATACCACGGTGAAGTGGGTATCGTTCCCACGAGGAATAAAGGACTAAACAATATTATCTCTTAATT
>JASCZI010271921.1:68007-95416 GCA_036250425.1 Stylosanthes scabra
TAGATTCATAGGGATTGAGAAAAGCATGAGAAATGCTAAGAAGAACATTGGAAGGAAGGATGGTTTGGAGAAAGCATGCAATAGCGGAGATTTCACAAAGAAGAAAGAGTGTGAAGCGCAGAAAAGGAGCTATAATCATTGGATTGGAGCAAACTTGAACTCTTTGGAAAGATGAACTCAGTATCTACAACTTTCATGTTGAAGACTTCTTCCAGTTCTAAGCGATTCTAACATGAATTCACATCTGAAGATCGGTGCTCAGAATTTTCCTAATGCTTTCAATCCTGACCTCCTGTGACTAATTTGATCATAACTTGAGCTACCGAGGTCTAAACGACTTGGTTCCAAAGCCATTTGAAAGCTAACATACAGAGCTTCGTAACGGTGTATAATAGTCCATATAACATACACCAGAACAAAGACCGCACGCCCGCACAAGGTACCGTGCGGCCGCACCACTGGAGTGACATGCAAGTTAAGTTTTGTAGATGGCGCGGACGCATAGGTATATGGCGCGCGCGCACGGTTGCTTGTTCTACACCCAAATTTGAATGTTAAAAAAGGAATTTCAAACCAAGTTGATGACTATGAGTAGGGGGATGTTACCACAACTCACTACCACCTTTTGAGACCCTTTTTGGGGGCTCATTAGTCTAGAATAATTTAGAGAGTTTTTGGGAGAATTTCCATTTCTCCAATTTTTTTAGTTTAGTTTTCTTAAGTTCTTCATTGTTCTTCATTTTTCCTCTTCATTTCCAGCCACCACTAGCCAAACTTTTAGTTCATTTTCATGTTCGAATGTTTATTTGTTGATACTCTTGTTAGATTAATGCAATTTACTACTTGTTTCTTCATCTCCTTCTCTATTTCTCAATTCTAGCTTTTATGTTCTTATGCTATCATGTTTATGTTGCTGGAAATTATTTCTTGTCATGATCTATTATTGTCCCCTTTGATGATTATTGATGTTTGTTGGTTATTTTGTTGATCTATTACAATTGCTAGCTTAGATTGTCATTTTCTCTTGTTATTTACTATGTTTCTTTATTGTGCACACCAAGTGTTTGATAAAATGTTTGGCTTAGTTTTAGAGTAGTGTTCTTGTGCTTTGGTCATGGGTTGAGGTGTGGATGGTCTTAGCCACTAATCCCTAAGGACAAGAATGGGTTAAGCCCCGGGTTAAAATTGTTCCGTTGACGCTAGGCTTTCGTTAGTGATGATTGAGTACTTAATGAGGTGAACTTCATGTATAATTTGAGTTCCAGGGACCTAGGACCTTCGCACTAGATGAGTTGCCTAGGACTTACGGGACGTGGTTAATTTCGCCCACTCGACCTCTTAAAAGAGTGTGGTTCCGTGGCTTACGTGACAACCATTCATAATTGGGATTAGTGGTGTTCATAGGGACAGAAAATACCTCAACTCAAGACCTGGCACCCCTATTATCATCAATTCTCATTAATTCTCTTTTTTTCTCTTTGCTCTCAACTCTCATCAATTGCAACCACCAACATTTTCACAACCACACACAAGTCACAATATTTCAATTCCTAGGGAGAACGATCCGAGTCTCGTACTTGGTATTTTTAATCTGGTTGCAAACTCTTGTGACACCTTTTTGTTGACGGACATTCTTAACTCGCATTCATAACTTGATTGGGCTCCACTACGACGATCTATCTCTCATTCTCACGAACGCAAGGGAATCCCGAACTAAACTTTTTTTTTGTGACACCTAAAACGGCTTTCGTTAAGAAGCAATAACAACAATAACAACGTAACATAGGAGGATGAAGAAGATAAAATGAAATAAGAGAATGATTACGACGATAGTGGTGACACTGACAATAACGACGACGATGGCGGCAGCAGTGGTGATGCTGTAACAGAGAAGAAGAAGAAGTAGATGAAGAGGAAGGAGGAGGAGGGGTGCGTATTTTCACGCACCGTTGGTGAGAGTTAATTTAAAATGCTTGATTGGATTTAGTTTATAAAATAAGTGTATGTGTAGAATTACAGTAAAACTAGTGGCTTACAGAAAATTATGTTTTATTTAATCAAATCTATTCAATTTTTATTGGTCAAATTATAATATTAGAAAATAATTTTATTGGACTTTAGTGTGAAAAATTTTCTTAAGAAATTTGAGTTGTCATCATCTAGCGGTCAGACATTTTCCAAGGAAGCATTTACTTGACTATAAGATGAATTTTAGTATGCCTACGTTTGTCATGGTTATGGTGACTATATCTTTGATTGTTCAATAATAGATCCATGACAAGCGACAAAGTTGATTACAAGTTAAGTCATTGGAGGTTAACCATCAAAAAGAAGATTTCGGAGGTTGTTAGACAAAAAACTAGGTTACGAAACAGTCCAATAGTTGTATCTTAGTTCGGACGGCTTTAAATAGATACAAATTTTGTCTAACAAAGCTTGTAGTTAAAAGCTTTTAGGATCATATGTCTCTTGTAAAAAGGAAAAGATTCTGAAATGATCATGTCCGAATTCCTACCATAATGCTATATAAATTGAGGGTAAACCTCCCCGCCACAGCCCACAGGTAACACATTATTCTAACCCTAATTATAGTACCTCTCAAATCTCTAAATTGACTTGAGCATCGAATTCCTTGCAAGTACACCTCTCGATCTCGAGATAGGAGAATTAACACCTAATCCTTTATCTTAATCTACACTATGGGTAAGTTTTATTCTAGAACAAGACTTATTTGGGGCTAAGAGCAATGGAGACAAAGGCTGATCAAGACTTGGACAAGGGTAACCAATGCAAGTACCAAGCATGGCTGAGTTATGTTCATGATAGCTAGGCCAAGACTTGGAAAATGGGAACCCCAAGGGCGGTCAAGGAAAACAATGACCAAACACTAAGGACAGATGATTGTATAGGCCAAGACTTGGATAATGATGACCAAGTTATGAAGAATAGGTGAGCCACGCTGATGCCGTGGTTATACCAAAACCAAAGTATTGGTAACCAAGCACTAAAGATGCCTCAATCATGAGGTACCGTGGCCAACACTTTGAAAGAAAGGCAATAGATTATTTGTGTTTTGTGTTGTGAAGTTTTAGTATCTCTTTGTTTTTACTGAGCATGTTGTAATCCACATGTTAATTAACACTAAAGGTTTGTATATGACACGCATACAGATGAATGTCTTTATGTTCTTTCGACTTCCCATACCCTCAAATCTTGTAGGCACTTCAATATAATCCAACAAGCCAGGGTAATCGAAGCACTTGAAAAATGAATCTAGTTACCAGAAAAAAGGAAACTTCATAAACAATTTCAACTATTATAGTCAAGTGCTCAAGTGTCATTTAACAATCCACAACTACATGTCTTCACTGGATTAATCTATCTAGTCGAACAAATATCAAGAGTGTAGTATGAATCCATCAGAACAACGAAAATTCACATGCAATTTGTCTTAATGAGAAGTTGATAACTGAAAATTGTTATTTAATAACTTAATCAAACATATTATTGTTAGTCGAAAAAACACGCAGTCGAGAACCAAAGGACGAGAAAAATTCGACTCGTCAGACAGTTTGTTTCCTCATTAGTGGCAAGAGGCAAGATCCGAGGGTGAGTCTTCGATGTTCGATGTTTCGACAAAAGGAGAAGGTTTCTTCGAGATGGGTTTGAATCGGAATTCGGAATCGAAGGTCAAGTGTGTCCACGTGGCAAATGATAGAAATTATGAGGACGAAGACAGTTTCGAACGGTTATCCAACGTGGCCTCAGATGATTGGTGGAGTCTATCTATAAATAGAGAAGGAAAGCTTCGTCCCAGGGGTTGGAATTTTCGCACTCGAAAATACACTTAAGCATTCTCACATCCCAGAGACTTTCTGATTGTGCTCAAGTTACTTTTCTGTGTAGGATTCCTCCCATCTTTTCATTTCTACTTCATTTATTTACAATGCCATTTACTTTCATGCAAGTTCTATTTTAATCATTGTAGTTCTTTTGCTACTTTTAACTTTGTAAACAATTCTTCGGTGTTCTGTGAGGAATTGCATTTCATTGTCATGGTCTTTCGAAATTCTGAGGAAGAATCTTGAATATATTAATCATTCAGACGTTGGTTTTCTATTTCTGATTCCATTTGCTAACACAACACAAATAATTTACAAACGGTGTCAGATTCGAGGAGTTGGATTCCGCTCCTAGATTATTAGAAAGGATCAAAATACATATTTTGTTATTTTGTTATAAATTTGTAAAAATCTGTAAAACAAAATGGCACGCCTAGTGGGACCCGTTTGTTACGTCATTGCATTTAACTATTTCGTTGTGTTAGGCATTGCATGCAAACTGATTGTTACGTTGCATGCAGTTACGTAGTGGTAAACAGGTGATGTCTGGAACAAGTGCAAGTTCTAGTGGTTCTGATGTTGCAGGGGCAACAAGTTCTGCCGGCTCCGTTTCGACAACAGGACATAACGTGTCTGGCTTGGCAGTTACTACTGCGGCGACGGTTTCAACTGCTGTCAGAAGTACCCATTCTACTTCTGAGAACGAACAGAAGCAATTACGTGATAGTAACCGTTCAACTGCAGGGGGCAGTTTAGGCAACCAAGTTGTCATAGGAGGAAATAATAATGGCAGAAATCCGAGGCCAACAATTGAACCAACCCCTCATCCTCGTCCTCAATCAGAGGGTTGGTATCCGTTTGGAATGCCTCCTAATTTCTAGCCACAAGTGGCTCCATCTAATTTGAGAGGGACGGTTCCTACTATGGTTCAATTTGGCTCTGTGTCAAATGAACAACCATTCTCTGATATGAGTAGGAGTGCAGCCTTAGTCGGTACGAATCAACCGTTGTCAACCGCTGCTGTAAGACAGTTAATTGAGGAGAGTCATTTGGATTTGGTGAATTTAATGACTTCTCATCTAACGACAGTGTTGAACCCCATTGTGGCCAACACTAATGCTAAGTACGAACAATTGGCCAAAAAGTTCGATACCTTGGTCGGATTCGACGATAATGAGGCCCATGATTTGGATATAGGCGTTGCTGATCAGACGCATGGTGCTGCTGATACTGATGGACATTTCGATCAGGAAGTCAACAATAACCATTCGACTCAGGATAATATACCACTGTTCGACGTGGGGAGAATGCTGACAATGTTCTTCATCAAGTACATGGTGCTAACCGACTGGTATCATGTCAAGTCACTCAGATAGTAGAAAGTGTCTTAAATCAGATCGGCATTGATGTAGGCCTGGCTAGTCGACCACACTTTGCATCAGCCTTTCCTGAGGATGTGCATTCTGCCGAAGTGCCAAGAGGGGTTAAGAACCCCAAAATTGTCACTAAGTTTGCTGGCGAAGCCGATGAATCTACCGTCGAGCACATTGCTCGATACATGGTCGAATTAGGAAATTTGTCTAATAACGAATCTCTGAAAATGAAATTCTTTCCCTCTTCCTTGACCAAAAATGCGTTTGTTTGGTATGGGAACCTCAGGCCGGGGTCAATTCGTACTTGGGCTCAACTCGAAGAAGCTTTTCATAATCAATTTTATAGGGGTGAGCTCAAGGTGAATTTGATTGATTTGTTCGCTATCAAACGTGATGTTGTTGAGAGTGCCAATGACTACTTGATTCGTTTTAATAATGCTAGGAATCGATGTTTTGTCACGATTCCTAAAAATGAAGTCGTTCGCATTGCTGTGAAAGGCTTAGATTTCGGCTTACGAAAGAAGTTAGTCAATGTTCACCTCCCTGATTTGGCAATTTTGTCTGAGTGGGTTAGATAGATTGAACTTCTCAACGGGGAGAAACAGAAGGTTAAATCCGAGAATAGGTATAAGAATTTTAAACCATACATTCGTAAAGAGAAAATTGCCTTTGTCGATGGTGGTTATTCGAGTGAGGAGTCCGACATCGAACTCGAAGTCGATTTGGCTGAATTGAAGAAAGGTCCCCCATATACTTGCGATACCCTAAAGAAAGTTGCCAATATCCCTAAGTACAGTAATTCGAGCAATGTTAAGAAGTATAGTTTCGATATTACTAAATCTGACCAAATCTTTGATGTACTTTTAAAGGATAAACAACTTGTATTGCCTGAGGGAAAGAAGTTCCTTTCTGCTAAGGACATTAAGGGCAAACCTTTTTGTAAATTCCATCAGTCTACGAGCCATTCGACTAACAACTGTGTTCATTTCAGGGATTTAATTCAAGAGGCTCTCATGGAAGGTAGACTCAAGTTCGAAGATCCGAAACCCGATATGAAGGTCGATACCGAGCCCTTCGAAGTCAATTCGAGTTTTGCTGAACCTGACTTGTTTGAAGTGAGCGTTGCTGGTTTTCACTTTGATGATACTGATGTCATCGAAGTATACCCCAAGATGAGGACGCCCGACATTCTGGGGGTGGAGACACTTGTTTGGGATCATTTCACCACCGGTCAGACTGAATGTGCCGAGCTAGAAGTTCTAGGGGCAAATATGGCTGGTCTCAATGTCACTCCTATCGAAGACCATTTCTGTTTGGAGCCCGGGTTCTTGGGGGTCAATATGGCCGGTTTTCATTCGCTGGAGTTCGATGTTACCTCGTTCATTATTTGAGCACAGGTTACCTCTAAAACTACATTTTTGACCTGTGAAGCAAGCCCCGAGGCGCTTTGCTCCGTCGATTCATAGTAAAATTAAAGAGGAAATTGAACGATTACTTAAGGCTAAGTTCATACGCACAGCGCGTTATGTTGATTGGGTTTCTAATATTGTTCCTGTTATGAAAAAGAATGGCAAGTTACGTGTCTATATCGATTTTCGTGACTTGAATAATGCTACTCCCAAAGACGAGTATCATATGCCCGTTGTAGATTTGCTCATAGACTCAACAGCAGGTAACGAGTTCCTGAGTTTCATGGATAGGTATTCTGGTTATAATCAGATATTCATTGCGGAAGAAGATGTCTCGAAAACAGCGTTTCGCTGCCCAGGTGCTCTTGGCACATATGAATGGGTCATGATGCCCTTTGGGCTTAAAAATGTTGGAGCTACCTATCAACGGGCCATGAATGCTATTTTTCATGAATATATTGGTCAGTTTTTGGAGGTATACATCGATGATATTGTAGTCAAATCATCCATGGTCAGTGACCATTTGGCACATTTGCAAAAAGCTTTCCTCACAATGCGTCGGAAAGGATTGAAATTAAATTCTTTGAAATGTGCTTTTGGTGTTTGGCTGGGAAGTTTTTGGGGTTCTTGGTGCAAAAAAAGGGGATTGCAATCGACCAAGATAAGGCAAAAGCCATTATCGATCTTCCCCCTCCTAAAACAAAGAAGGATGTTCAGTCGTTTTTAGGGAAAGTAAATTTTTTGCGTCCATTTATCTCAAATCTTTCGGGTCAAACCAGAATATTCGCCCCTTTGGTTAAATTAAAGTCTGGTGCAGATTTCTTGTGGACAGCGGAGCATCAGTTAGCGTTCGATTCAATCAAAAGTTACTTGGCAAATGCGCCTATTATGGTAACCCCAACCCTAACTGCTCCTCTGAAGTTATACATAGCTGCCTCTACAACTACTATTGGTTGCATGTTAGCTCAAGATGTCGATTCTAGTAAAGAACATGCTATTTATTACCTAAGTCGTGTTCTTACTTATGTGGAAACCCATTATAGCCCGATAGAGCGGTTATGTTTATCGTTATTTTACGCATGCACCAAACTTAAGTGTTATTTGCTGTCTCGAACTGTACATGTTATTGCTACCACAGACGTAGTCAAATACATGTTGTCACACCCCATTCTACGTGGTCGTTTAGGTAAGTGGATGCTTGCTTTAACCGAGTTTGATATCCGATATGTTTCATCGACGGCAGTTAAAGGGCAGGTCATTGCAGATCTTTTGGCCGAAGTTCCCTTCGATCCAAATGATCAGGGGGCACATCTTATTGGGCAAAATCATGTCAAGAGTGTCAAAGGCATGGCATTATCTAGCAAGTTCCTTCGGCTGAGTTACATTCGATCAGTAAGCCTTGGCCATTTCGAGGATGGGCCCTTGACTTAATTCGGATGATTCACCCATCGTCGTCGAAGGGTCATAAGTTCATTTTAGTCGCTATTGATTACTTTAAAAAATGGGTTGAAGTTGTACCTTTGGTGGAAGTCACTTAAGGGGCTATAATTGATTTCATTGAGGAACATATCATTCATCGATTTGGGATTCCTCAGACTATAAACACTGATCAAGGTACGATGTTTGTAGGAAGAAGAGTGGCTAATTTTGCAGAGTCTAGGGGTATAAAGTTAACTACATCGACACCATATTATGCTCAGGCCAATGGCCAAGTTGAGGCGGCTAATAAAATTTTAGTTGGGTTAATGAAAAAGCATATAGGGACGAAACCTCGAAGTTGGCATGAAACTTTAAGTCAAGTATTATGGGCCTACAGAAATTCTCCACGAGGAGCGATTGATACCACACCTTACAAATTTGTGTATGGGCACGATGCAGTGCTACCCCTCGAAATTAATTTAAACACTATTCAAATTCTGAGGCAGAATGATATGCCTATCGAAGATTACTGGAATGCAATGTTCGATGAGTTAGATGAATTAGATAATGATCGATTGCGAGCCTTAGAGGCAATAACTCGACAGAAACAGAGCGTTGCTAAGTCCTACAATTGTCGCGTGCGCTCTAAGGTGTTCCAGTTAGGTGAATTAGTGATGAAAGTGATTTTACCCATGGAAAGAAAATCAAGAGTGTACGGAAAATGGTCCCCGAATTGGGAAGGACCTTACCAAGTAATTAAGTGTTTCGATGGTAATGCTTATCGATTGAAACAAATCGTAACCGCAGAGGAAATAAAGTCAATCAACGGAAAATACTTAAAGAAGTTTAAAGCAGAATTTCAGGAGGGAAGTCTGTCATAGCAAAATAAGTACATAATACTAGTGTGTTCCAAATTGAAAAGAAAAATACTTGAAAAAAAAAGTGAATCCTAACTATTGTATTCAGTAAGGATGTCTTCGAGAGCCTGTTTTGTTGTGCCTTGGTTCTTCAGGAATTTCTCATACAGAGCTCGTTCATCCTTTTCCTCCCGCTTGATCGCAGCCAATTGTTCTTCAGTTTCCTTTTTCTGGTTAGCAATCGAGGACAGCTTGTCGTCGATTTTGACACTTTTGTGCATTCGAATAAGTATTTAGCAGATTTCTTACCAACAAGGGCACAGCTTCAATAGGAGCTGCTTCTTCAGGAGCACCGACAGAGTGAAAATGTGACACAGCTAACTTTACTCTCCTGTGGATCTCTTCGTGATCGACATTGTCCTCGATTTGGGCAGTAAGGAGGTTGATCAACCAGCAAAGAGCATCAACCACTTCTTTACTCATTCCGTATTTGTTAGGGGGAGTATTAGGGCGCTCGTTGGTAGGACCTTGTTTGGTTTTGTCAGCACTATCAGCTTCCCGTTGAATAACTTGCTGAATTGATTTGTTGATTGAGTCTGATTGAACTGTTGTATCGAAGACAGTGTCAGAAGCAGCTTTATGTAGCTCAGCAACCAAATTGGTTAGATCCAACAGCAAGTCATCAGAATCTTGGGGAGATGAAGGATTTGAGGTATTTTTATTTTTCTCTGAGTTTGGTTTAGGATCAACTTGGATACTTGTATCTGAGGATGACTCAGGAGGGACAGCCTCTTTGGTTCTTCGAGTTGGTACTTTGTCTGATTTGTTTGATTCGATGATGGGGGAATTCTGTGGACGGGGAACTGGAGAGATGATTTTTGATGGCGTCGAACCACTGTCCGATGAATCCGATTCAATTCTTGATGGGGTCTGCTTTGCTTTCTTTTTCTTCGAAACATCTCCTTTGGGAAGGAGTTGTTCACCCTAAACTTGAAAATTTTTATAAGTTAAGGGAGGGGTACAAGTAAGTTAGAGGAATCCAAAATTCGAAAGCATGGTACCTCTGAAATCTTGGTCCCAGATGAGGCATCTAATCGGATGGCAGAAGTTTCAGGGTTTGTAAGCTGGAGAGTTGGAGCTGTAGGTACCGGTGGTACCACATAAGTTTTGGCTTTTGAAGCCTTGGTTGATGTTGATGCTTTATCACCTTTCAGTTTCTGTCACATAAAGACAATAAATAAGAAGTGGAAAGTAGGCAAAACGGATTGTAATTACAAGATAGTCGATGACAAACAAAGCAGGGGTTACCTTGGTGTTCTTTTTGGATGCGCCGGAGGGATCTGCTTTTCGTTTAGCTTGTTTCTTTTCTCGTATCGGTTGGTCTTTTGCCAATAGAGCGTCAGCTTTTTCTTTTATCTGATCGAAAGATCTGATAAACTTTTTGAAGTAAGCATTCCACCAATTGTTGAAAGCCCGAGTGATCATGGTACAAGGTTCGCATTCAAATGGACTATACTACTTCCTTCGATCTTCATTAGAAGCCAAGGTTGCTATAAGGCCATCTATCGAATCAATCTTGAGTTGATAGGCTTGTTCGTCCTCGAGTAAAGACAAGGGGGCAGGAGTTGTTTGGGCAAACCCAAACTGGCGTGCCATCAAGTTAGGGGCATAGAGCTTTACTTCGAAACGTTCTTTTGAGTGTTGAGGGAAACCCACTAGGAGGAGCTGCATACTGATGAATTCGGCCCAGATGTTGTTACTGTATTTCTGGATCGAATCCTTTGAATGGTTGGCATCAAATTAAACCGGCTTGTACTAAAGCTTCTCTGGATTTCTTTCCACGAAAGGCGCCAAGAAAATCCTCTCGTCATCAGAAAATATGTTAGCCTATAGAAACCTTCTGAATACATACCAAAGTTGTTGGACAAAGAATCAGGAGTAGTGAATCTTGGAGTCAATTTTGCTAGCAAATAACCCTCGATACTACAAGGGGGAGGAACTTCACCCTCGAGTGGCATATACCTGCGGAACACTGAGTTTAGCCATAGTTGGGCAAACCACATCGGGCCACTAGCGTTAAGTGAGTATCCGTCCCGAAGGGTATCGACTACGTCTCCCGTCTCGAAGTAGAGGTTACTCAAGATCAGTTTGCTAAGGCAACGGCGCTGCTTGGTGGCCTTGCTTTTGTGAATTAAGGTTGCAAGAGGCAAATACGCCTGAGACATGGTGATACTTCTCGAACAGAAGATTACGGCATTGAGCCAATAGCACAAGAAAGCTATATGCTCGTCCTCGGACACTTCGATACCTTGTGCTCCCATGTTATTGGCAATGAAATCGCCATAGCTTGTCTTCGAGAAGTCTATGTCATACTCTTTCGATGGTTTGGAACCATGATGCAGTAATTCCCCATCGAGGGGCAACCCAGTGATAATTGCTAAATCGTAGAGATTAGGTCCCACCATACCGCAGGGAAGGTGCAGGCAGTTTGTGGTTGTACTCCAGAAGTACGCCATACATCCGATCATCCAGTGATGCACCTTGATCCCTTGTGTCGAAAGTCGCACGAGATCATAGAATCTGTGTGCTTTCCAAAAGTCGACGTAGGAAGGTGAAACCCGATCATACCAAATCCTGAAGAGATTTACCTCCCTAAAAGAAGTCTTCGGATCATTTCGAAATGATTTACCTTTTAGGAAGTTGTGGGTATAGATGTCTTTTTCGAGCAAGAGACCTCGATCCTCAGCTGAAGAGAAGAAAGACTCGACAGATTTTTCCTTGTCCTGAGGCAGTAGGGGACTGAGAAAACAATACGTTTGGCTTTCGATGGCAAATGGGAAGAGGAGGCTATTAGGATTGTTTCGATCATCCGGATCTTCGATGATCATGTCATGCTCGTTGTAAATGACTGATAAGGAGACGTTCGGTGTCAGTCGAGGAGGATTCTGTTTCGGCTCCGATGTTTTTGGTTTCGACGAGGCCATCGTCCCTATTAAAGATAATAATAATAAATAAATATAAAAGAGAATAAAATATATAAACAAATAAAAGGGGAAACGGTTCGCATTCGAGACTGTTCATATGGCTGTGTACAGTAATGACTATATATTATTAGTGATCCAGACCTAACTAAGGGTATCCTAGCTCCATTAACAGTCATGCAATCTTTTCATCTATTACCAGGACTATGAATACGAAAAGATGAAAATGGTAAGAACCACGAACCTTTAGTTACCGAGAATGAAAGGGTTGAAAGGCATGGTAAAGAAGGTAGGAGGATCCTTAATGGCACCAGCTGGCAATGCGTGCTGTGTTGCAAGTCACTGATCGCCAGAGAAGGTGATGACGGAGAGGTGAAGAAAAGGGAAATGGAAAGAAGATGATATTAGGGGTGATGTATGTGAAAGGAAAGACGAGGGTCAAAGATGGATATTTATAGGTCAAACTGGAAATTGGGCCACAGAGCAGAGTGGGCTTTAAAGCCCATATTACCCTAAACAATGTTGGCATGTTGAAGAAGGCGATATGAAGGGAGTCATTCTTTGTAGCCCATAGAATAGTTTTCAAATTTTGAATTTAAATTTTAGTTAAAAAAATTTCAGGGATCCATTTGTTTTCAAATTTCAAATTAATCCTATTTCTTCGGAAGTAGTTTGTCAAGATCCAAGTTGGTGACCCTTAAAAGAGAGGACTACTTCGATCTTGTGGGGGCAATTTGTTAGTCGAAAAAACACGCAGTCGAGAACCAAAGGGTAAGAAAAATTTGACTCGTCAGAGAGTTTGTTTCCTCATTAGTGGCAAGAGGCAAGATCCGAGGGCGAGTCTTCGATGTTCGATGTTTCGACAAAAGGAGAAGGTTTCTTCGAGATGGGTTTGAATCAGAATTCGGAATCGAAGGTCAAGTGTGTCCACGTGGCAAGTGATAGAAGTTATGAGGACGAAGACAGTTTCGAACGGTTATCCAACGTGGCCTCAGATGATTGGTGGAGTCTATCTATAAATAGAGAAGGAAAGCTTTATCCCAGGGGTTGGAATTTTCGCACTCAAAAATACACTTAAGCATTCTCACATCCCAGAGACTTTCTGATTGTGCTCAAGTTACTTTTCTGTGTAGGATTCCTCCCATCTTTTCATTTCTACTTCATTTATTTACAACGCCATTTACTTTCATGCAAGTTCTATTTTAATCATTGTAGTTCTTTTGCTATTTTTAACTTTGTAAACAATTCTTCGGTGTTCTGTGAGGAATTGCATTTCATTGTCATGGTTTTTCGAAATTCTGAGGAAGAATCTTAAATATATTAATCATTCAGACGTTGGTTTTCTATTTCTGATTCCATTTGCTAACACAACACAAATAATTTACAAACGGTGTTAGATTCGAGGAGTTGGATTTCGCTCTTAGATCATTAGAAATGATCAAAATACAGATTTTGTTATTTTGTTATCAATTTGTAAAAATTTGTAAAACAATTATATCATTTAATAGTTCTTAAATATCAACTTCGGGGAAAACAATTCCACCGCATCGCATTATCACAATATATCATCATCTTATTAGTTTTAAAAAATGGTGCACTTTTTTAGAGGGACAAACTCATGCTTGGAAGTGCACTAACAAGTTTGGGGGGCCGTTTTAATCAAAACTTCTCAATTATTATGATCATGAAAAATCAAAACATCAATTTTCAAGAGCAGCACAAACATAATTAAAATACCGATTTGAAAAAGAGAAGTCTGGCTGATCACTTTGTGAACACCAATGGCAATAAGTGATCCATATTTATATAGTAGTGGGACAAATAAAAGGAAATTTTTACAGTGATTTTTTAATTTTGTTTGATCATGCTGGACGGGTTTAGCGGTGCATAAATTGTGAAAGCATTAAGCAATATATGGAAAATGTTAGATAATAACTATCAATTTTAATATATTTTGACCATATTTTTAATCATCAATCCTCAACAACTTTAGATTATAATTTAACATCATATAATAACATCTTAAATTAGACATGATGATCAATGGCTAAAACAAATTAAAATTTATAGTAATATAGCATTTCTCTAAATTTGTAACTTTTATGTTTTATTATATATGAGTTCTTATTATATTATCTTCAATTGAAGAATGATTATATTCTTGCTTAGCTTTCTGATCATATTATAGTGTCAAATTTTTTTTGTCTTTACTTTTTTTTAATACCCGCACCCACTTGCACACTATACTAGAAACATTTTTTCAACCACTAATGTGGCTATCTAAGAGGGAAATATATTTGCAGGTGCTATAAGCCTAAGCATAACGCTATTTCTTAATAAGGAAGTTTAATAATTCCGCCAAAAGAATATAGCAAAAAATAATCCAATCTAGCTAATAAACACTTTAATTTATTAATTATGGACATTTAGGGCCTTAGCAAATAACAATGTTTTGAAAATCGGATCGGTCATCGAACCGCTTGAGCTATCGGTTAAAAATTTTATAGGTTCAACCTCATTTTATAATAAAATAAATATAAAGATACAAAATATAATTATATCATCATATATATCTTAAATTATCTTCTAAGTTTGAAATACTAAATTAATTAAAGTATAATAATTTCGCTCAAATAGAATATAAAAAGTCAATATTAAATAGTTTTATATTAAAATAATTATTATTTTTCTATTTTAATAATTTATTAATTATTTTATACATACTATATTATTATATATGAATATTTATTGAAAAATAATATTAGTAAATATTTCAACTGTGAAAAAAGTAAAAAATAAGTGTTTTCATTTTAATTTATAAATATTTAATTAAATTTATTTTAATATTAATGATGATATATAAATAAAAATATAATTAATATATAGATAAGTGTGTGCAAATTAAAATGAAGATAACATAAATAAATATAAACAAGTTGGAATGAAAGTTTTAATATATTTAATAATTTGCCTTCAAGATACTAAATGTTTGTGTAGCCTGTTGGCAAACAAGCATTTTAACTAAGGTGACTATTACCATGAAGATGTAAAAATCATCTTCATGTGAAGATTTAGCCTTTAAGGCAATACTTTTAGAGAAAATAGTAACATTTTTAAAGTGTGACGCTTTTATATATACTAAAATCCAACCATTCAATTTATCATCCAATGGTTAAAATGAAAAATCTTTATATGAATACACTTTTAACATCTTCATTGGAGTATCCACCTTTAACTAATATGAGGATAAGGGTTTGAAACCCATGTCTTACATTTTGGAGATTAATTTCTCCTTTGAGAGAAAACTGGTTGGGTCCCGATTCGGTTCGACCGGCCGGTTCACCCGTTCGATTCCGATTTTTAGAAGATCGATTTTCATTACTGATCCGAACCGTGATCATGACCGGTTCCCAATTAAACTGGTTCGATCAGTCGGTCCGATCTGATTTTTAGAACTATGACCTTAATATATGAATAGAGACCTCTTTTTAAGGATGTGCAATACTTAAAAAAATACTAATGATTTTGTTAACATTACGTGAATAGAATTGAGATGTAACTAACTTTTCCTTGTAACATTAGTTTGTTAGAGTATTGAGTCAGCCTAGAAAATTGGTTAGGATATTTATATTCTGTATATGCAAGTGCAATATGTAACGGTGTAGCTTAACTAGAATAGCTTAGTGTATTAACATGTATATAATGCAATATTGCCTCTCATGTAAAGTTGAGTTTTGGCATTTATTGTTAATCATATTTTTCCATCTTTCTCTTCCCTGCTCTCTCCACTACACACTCTCTGGTTGCTCTTGCCGCACCTTTAACTTGGTGCGGTGAGCGTGGACCCTAATAGGGTAGAGTGTGTATCAAGGAAGAAATTGAGGAAGGAGAAGTTTAATTTCTGCACCTCATACATCAATTAGAGGAACCCAGAACACAAATCTCACAATAGATCGAGATTTGGGGGAAATGGCTAATCCTGGCATTGTAGCTGTGAGCTAGATTACGAGCGTTGAGTTGCAGGAGATTACCAATGTTTTGAGTTAGATCACGTCGATTCAAGCGCAGTTGACGCACAACAATCGCAATTCCAGTCCAGATCATACAAATCCTTTCTACCTTCATCCTTCTAAGAATCCTGCTATTCCTATTTCTACTATTGTTCTAGATGGAAAGAACTATAGCACATGGGGTCGTTATATGTTGTTAGATCTGAAATTAAAAAAAAAAACTCAAATTTATTGGTGGTAGTTTGCTGAGGCCGAATAAAGATGACTGTAACTTTGAGGCTTGGGAGAGGTGCAACACTTATGTTGTTTCCTAGCTGAATTTCTCCTTGAGTCTAAGTATCTCTAATTCAGTAATATGAAACAATAACGCATGTGATTTGTGGAATGATCTTAAGTATAAGTACTACCATGAAAACAGATTTAAGATAGTTGAATTAGATGAAGAGTTGTATGGTGCTAGACAAGGAGATTTGAATGTTACTGATTACTACACTAAGTTGAAGTCAATTTGGGAAGATATTGAAAATTTCAGAACCATTCCACGCATGTTGTGATTGTGGGCTTAACCGTTGTTGTGGTTTAGGCATTATGAGACAATTTAAGGCAGAAGATCAAATCATATGGTTCTTAAGGGGTATGAACGAGCAATATTCAAATATTAGATCACAAATTATTCTACAACAATAAAGACAACACCAAAGCTTAGAACTTGCCTTAGACACTACATTGCTCGCACACGCTACTTTTCCCTTGAACACTATGGACTCTAGTCAAGGTAGAGGGAGAGGGAAGGGTAAAGGAGGTAGGCAAAAAGCTAGAAAGGGTAAGAGTAAGTCGCAATGTTCTCACCGTGGGAAGATTGGACACACCATTGATGTATGCTATAAGAAGCATGGCTATCCACCTCATTTAAGGAAGGAATTTGGTGGAGAAACTGCTACAAATGCCATAGTCACGACAGAGACTGATGTAGCATTTGAGAGACTCAATCAACAAGTGATAGATTCTAAGAATGCCAATTTTGGATTTACTGCAGAGGAGAAGGAGGCTCTATTAGCATTGATTCACAATCAAGAGGTAAAAAATATCGATAGTAGTAACCAAATTGTAGCATCCTCTCAGCCACAGCTTCATTATGGTAATTTGGTTTACATATTGCATTTCAAAACCAGTATTAATTATAATGCTTTAAATATCTCAGAAGGAAAGTGCAACTCTTGGGTTATTGACCCTGGTGCTACATATCATGTGTCACATAATCTTGAGGATTTCAAAACTTATCACAAGATAGATCCAATTATTGTGAAGTTGCCTGATGGCTCATATACTATTAATAACATAATTGGAACTATCAAATTTTTTTTGACAAACTGCACCTTGACAATTCATTATATATTCCTTCTTTCAATTTCAAGCTCATTTCTATGTCCAGACTTACTGCCAAATTGCATTACACAATGAATTTTTCCAAAATTTCATGTGAGATACATGATTGCAGCTCCTTGAGGATGATTCGGAGAGCTGGGATTATTGAATGACTCTACACATTGAATCCAAGATCCCTACATCATACAGATTCATGCATCATGAACATAAATAGTTTGTCTGATAGGAATTTGTGGCATTATAGACTAGGACACCCATCTTTTAAGAGTTTTGAATACTTGTAACAAGGATAATGATCCTTGTAATGCTTGCCATTTGGCCAAGCAAAAGAGGCTGCCCTTTGCAGCAAGTCATACTGTTTCTGCTGATTGTTTAGATTTAATTCATATAGACATTTGGGAATCGTTGTCCGTTCTATCCACAGAAGGCTACAAATATTTTTTAACAATTGTGGATGACAAGTCAAGATACACTTATATTTATTTTATGAAAGCCAAATGAGAGGCTTCAAACTTAATCATTTCTTTTGTCAACTTTGTGAAAACTCAATTTGCCAAAAAAATTAAAATCATTCGGAGTGACAATGGACTAGAATTTATTTTGCAAAATTTTACAACTCAAGTAGCATTGTTCACCAAAGAACTTTTGTGTAAACCCCTCAACAAAATGGAATTGTTGAGCAGAAGCACCAACACATTCTTGCAGTAACGAGCACTATTTTTCATTCCAATTTTTCACATTTTTATTGGAATTTTTCAGCCACTCATGCTGTTTTTTTAAATTAATCTCATTCCCTCTATTCTCCTAAACGATGCATCACCTTACAAAATGTTACATAATAAACTGTCTTCAATTTCTAATCTCAAGGTATTTGGTCACTTACTTCTAGGAAAAAGTAATTGGACCCAAGAGCTAAGAGATGCATCTTTCTGGGATTTAGGGAGAGCACCAAAGGTTCTATCCTTTTGGACATGAATTCAAAAGATATTTTTCTGCCACGAAATGTGAAGTTTTATGAACATTTATTTCCTTTTAAAACTTCCATTGGACAAAATTTTCCCCTTGGTTCTAATCAAAATCAACAGACACATGGATATCATAATCCTTTTCAATTTAGCATGCATGATGACATTCAATTTGCATCGCATTCACCTGCACCTATATTAATTGAACTTATTGGTAATATCTCTCATTCTAGGGCTACTCCAAATCCTCATGCATCATCTCATTCTTATCCAGTCATAGAATCTACTTCACAACCTATTCCTTTACGTAGGTCTACTAGGAAAAAGCATCCACCAGCATACCTCAAAGATTACAAATGTTTAACTACTTCAACAATCTCACCTTCCAAGTTTCGTATGTCATAGGTTTTGTCATATTTTGCACTTTTACCTTCAAATCGAGCCTTTAGCTATTTCCATTAACACATAACCCAAGTACTATGAAGAAGCAATAACTCATGTGGAATGGAGAGATGCTATTCAAGAAGAATTAACTACTCTACAGCATCTTCAAACTTGGAAATTCACAGCTCTGCCTCATGGGAAGAGAGCAATCGGGTACAAATGGGTTTTCAAGCTCAAACACAACCCTGATGGTAGCATTGAATGGTACAAAGCCAGGCTTGTGGCCAAGGACTTTTCACAGGTTCCTGGAATTGATTACCTCAACACATTAAGCCAGTTCTTAAGCTAAGTACACTGACAATTGTTTTGGCCCTTGTAGCTGCCAAAGGATGGATTCTAAAGCAAATTGATGTCCACACTGTGTTTCTCCATGGCGACTTAGAGGAAGAGGTCTATGAGGGTTCCTGCTGGACTTAGTGCACCACCTGACACTGTTTGTAAGTTGCAAAAGTCCCTTTACGATCTCAAACAAAGGAAGCCACTAATGGAATAACAAGTTCAAGTATGTGCTACTTGAAACTGGTTATTTGCAATCCAAATCAGGTCACAATTTTCACCAAGTCCCAATCGACTAGTTTCACTGCACTTTTGGTGTATGTTGATGATGTTGTGATGGCGGGGAACGATATGTTTGAGATCAACTCTAGCAAAGCTCTGCTACACGCTCGGTTCAGGATCAAAGACATTGGAGATCATAAATTCTTCCTTGGCATGGAAGTTCCTCGAAGTAAGAAAGGTGTGGCTTTGTATCAACATAAATATGCTTTAGACCTACTTAAGGAGTTTGGCTTAAAGGAATGCAAACCCTCTTCTACTCCAATGGATTCTGGTATCAAGTTGAGTAAAAATGGGGGGGGGGGGATTTCCTCCGTCCTAGATAATGTAGCATACAGGAAGCTCATTGGAAAGTTGCTAAATCTAACTAATATACGCCCAGATATTAGTTATGACATTGGCATACTAAGTCAATTCCTTGAAAAGCCAACTTCTCTACACCTCAAGGCTGCTCAAAGACTCTTGAAGTATGTCAAATTAGTCCCCCGCAACAGGTTTATTTTGTCCTTCATAGTCTGATATGCTTGTGACTGATTTTAGTGACTCAGATTGGGCTACCTGCCCTGACTCAAGGAGGTCGATTTTTTCCGATTGTTTATACATTGCTAGTGCAACTATGTCTTGGAAGAGTAAGAAACAAAATACTATGGCATCTTCTTCGACTGAGGCTGAATATAGGGCCTTGGCTTCTACTGCTCGTGAGGCCATGTAGATTAAGAAGATTCTTATGGATTTAGGCATGGAGTTGGACTAGCCAATTGGCCTTTATTATGATAGCCAAGCTGCCATCCACATTGCCACGAACCCCGTTTTCCATGAAAGAATGAAACACATCGAAGTTGATTGCCATGTTACAAGGGACAAGATCTTGGAGAAACTTATTCACCTGCTTTCAATTTCAACGCATGAGCAAATTGCTGATTTGCTAACCAAACCTCTAGCTCCTGGGATCTTTACAAAACTATATACCAAGTTGGGTGTGCAAGATATTTGCACTCCCAACTTGAGGGAGAGTATTACGTGAATAGAATTTAGATGTAACTAATTTTTCCTTATAGCATTAGTTATTAGTTAAAGTTATGAGTCAGCCTAACAAATTGGTTAGGGTATTTATATTATGTACATGCAAGTGCATTCTGTAACAGTGTAACTTAATTAGAATAGCTTAGCGTATCAACATGTATATAAGGCAATGTTTCCTCTCATGTAAAGTAGAGTTTTGCCATTTACTGTGAAGCATATTTTCTCGTCTTTCTCTTCTCTGCTCTCTCCACTACACACTCTCTGGCTGCTCTTGCCGCACCTTCAACCGTTAATAAATTATAGTGATAGCTTGATAATGCTGATGAATAAGATTGTTGATAAATGATTATTAGTTAAAAAGATATTGGCTACCAATATCTTTTATATATGGAAAAGTATAGGTAACCAATATTTTTTTAACCAACAAAAAATAAAACATCCGTAACTAATGTTTATACAACATCCACAATAATAACTGATAAAACATCAATAAGTTTTTTAGAAATAGAATATCTGAAACCTAAAGGAACCAACAATAAAAACAGAACATCTAAAACCTAAAGAAATAGAACATCTGAAATCTAAAGAAATAGAACATCCAATTTAAGTTATTGGCTGATGTTGGCTGAATTTTTATTGGTTACCTAGTATAGTTGTTTATATATATATATTGAATAGTAAATTAGACTCTAAAATCCAAAAGTAGATTACTTAAACATTCAACCCATTTTAACAAAGACGTACAGAAACCAACAATCAACAAAAAACATTCAACCCATTATCATCCGAATTTGCGTGGGAGAGCAATCCGATGATAACAGATAAATGAAAATACTGCGTTTTGATTAGCGTCGGATAATTCCAACGATAATCACAACTCGAAAAAAAATTTCATCATTTTTGTCGATCCTCTTTTACGCTGAGGTCGACCGTAATACCCTCACTAACTTGTAAATCAACTGCTAGCATTAGGCTTACTGTCGAATAGTTAAATTCGATGCTAATTAACACCCTTCAAATAACAGAATTAGGGTTTTACCGTTGTAAAAAATCCGACGATAATGAGTGAATTTCTTGTAGGGATATCATAAAAATTTCACAAACTTGCGTCCGTCCCAAGAGTAAGGAACGAGGAACATCCCCTCCCAAGTCAAAACAACATAGCTCCTAATTAATATTTAACCTAATTTAGTAACATTCGTCAAAGAGCGATGCATATGGTGTTTGAGATTAATTTGTGATAATAACATACTTAAGTGGAAGTTTAGGTAGGAAAAGTTTAATTAATTTTGGCTAAAGATATTCGTCCTTGATCGTAAAAGAGAAAAAGGCACCAATACAAACACAAGGAAGTTGCAATTATGTACATGTCGGTTTCAAAACATCACTTAATTAAATAATTATGTCGGCATACTTTTCATTTTAAGATAAGTTTAGGCAGATTCATTATTGCTAATCATCTATCTAAACAAAAGGTTCTATTTATTTTGGAGAAAACATCACTTGAGGGAATATTATTCTTAGTTATGCATGTCTGAAAGGAATTCAGTCTTCTTTCCTTTATTATTTTGATTATTAATTATTTTCTAATGTATGTATTACAAATTTCAGATCTTGGGATATTATGTCTTGAGAATTTATTAGTGTGTGAGACATTTTTCATCACATGAGAGCAAATTTTTTAGACTGAGTAAAAAAAAGAAAGTATTCATACAAAATGAAATAATAAAATAACATATATATAAAGTGTAGTATGAAGAAGCTTATATATATTAAGAACTAAATAATAATATACCCTTAATTTTAGCTTTAATTATCTTCATGTTATTAGCTTATCTATCTTTTAAAAACAATATCCCAAATGAAATTTTTATAAAATTTTATTCGGGCATTTGAGTCCAAAAAAAATTAATTTGTTTCTGTGACACCTAATAAAATTTAATTATTAAATCAATCAATAATTTTTATTATGTTAATTAGACAAAGTAATTTCTAGCCATGTAAAATTTTCGTTTTAGTAACTAACAAGCTAAGTTTCGTCAAATCATTCCGCATCACTTTTTAAAAAAGATACAATAATTAAAATTAGTTTCTCCATATAAAAATCGATTAGTCAAACGAAATACATAATTAAAATTTAAAATTTATTAGAAATTAAAATATTTATTTAAATTTTTTTAGGAATGCATTTTCTTTACATCATTCCTGGCTTTTCTTTGGCTTAGAGAGAGAGATTATGCTATGGTGTAGCGTAGGGAGATAAAGGCTATTTAATCACAATGAGTTTAATGATGTATAGCACTCTAGATCCCTTCTTGTAAAAAGAGAAAACTTTTGAAATAGTATAGGAAAGTGTTCAGGTGTTTCAAGATATCAAATGTTTCAGTGCTTTTAACCGTTGATCTTGAATTGATTTCAATAATAAAATATTTTTTATTAAGATCAACAGTTTTATGATTAAGATCAACCGTTAAAACCAATGAAACATTTAATACCCCGGAACACCTAAACATCTTCAATAGTATATGCCAACTTTATACTAAAGCCTTTGTTGGTTTCCTTTAATTTGTTTTCCCTTTTGTGTGTTTGTGTGAACCTTATGCTACAACCATGCATTGGTGATGCAAATTGCAAAATATATGGTCCCCTATATACTTATTATTATTGTACATGTTCTCGCTCATACTCTATTTGGGTTCATTCTCTAATTGATGCCTACCTTACATATAACACAGACAACATGAGAAAGAGGGAGAGAGGGGAATGAAATAATTATTAATTAAATAAAAGAAAAAGTATATAATGGAGACTATGATACTTATAATTACGGTGGCTTAACAATCTTAGCAACACTTAAAACAGATTATTAAATTAAAGTAGCACTCTTTAATATTTTGTTAACATTTTTTATGAATATTTTTTATATTAAAAATATTAATAAATAGTAAAAAAAACAAAGCATTACTAAAGTGGTATATCTACTATATCTATTATTATTAGAGTTATAACTATTTATGTTAGCTCAGCTTCTTGTATGATCTTAAACTTTTGTAAGAAGTTGTTCTATAACATAGTATCCAAGCTTGTAATCCAAAAATTTAATTAAAGAAAACCTATTAAAAGATTTAGGTAAATTCAAAATAATAATAATTAGAAAAATATTTTGTGCGAAGTGCATTAAGGTTATACTTATAACTGTTTATATTATCTCCTTTCTTATTAGTTAATAAAAATTCTATTTACACACTAAAATTAGCTATTATATATTTATATATGAATACATGTGTAGTTTTATTATTTTCATTATATATTTATATTTTATTATATACTATACATTAATGGCTGATTTTAGTGATCAAACAACATAACCTATTAGATAATATATTAGAATAAGTGATTTTAAAAATTTTATGTTAGCTCCACCAAAAAATTTTTTTTTATGTTAGCTTGAGAGATATATAGAAAGTCCCGCTAGCTATAGAGAGTAGTGATTTGTGTTTGCATGTGGTGGCGTGAGCGTGATATTATTAAATTTGTTTCGACCATATATGTTTGGACCACAATGCATATGCATCTTTTTTTCTTCCTCTTTGTTTTACTTTTCATCTCCTAATAATGCATGCTTTATGGTTTAATTTCTAGTCCCTAATTCTGTTGTGAAGTTACCAAAATGACCAAAGCCCGTAATTAATGGCTAATTTTCTCCAAATTCCATGATGGAACGAGTCTTAGTGCTATTGCCTATCCCTTTCATGTGTAAATTGTTCAAAGAACAGAAGGGGAAAAAAATAGAATAAGCAAAAGCTCTAATATATTATTATTATTATTATTATTATTATTATTATTATTATTATTACCTGTGGGTTTCTTTGAAATTGAAAAATGATTAACACAATCCTTAAACAACAAATATAAATGTACATATTGCAATATACTTTATACAGAAAATTAAGGTTGTTACACCGATATTGTAGTTGGTGTAACAAAAGCTTTGTTTTGTCATCAAATATATAAAATGGTTATTATATATATTATATCATAGCTATAACATCTATTAATATGTCAATATATAATAAATATTAAATGTTTATGTAAATTCTTTGTTGGATTCATCTCAATACATTTATGAATTAAATTGAAACGAATTTGTAGTATATTATGCTCAAAGAGAAATGTATATGATAATACAAAATTTAGAATTAAAGAAAAAGAAAGAAAGCCAGTAGTGGGGATGAATATTTTCATTACATGAGACAAAATAGATGACACTGGAATAACAAAATTAACTATTTCAATAGGTTACTTGCTGTTATCTTTATGTGAAATTAATTTAACAATTTTAAATTATTAACTTTAGAGTGTCCCTACCATTTAAAGCAAAGAATTAGATGATTCAAATTATGTAAATAAAATGAAGAAAAAAAAAAGGAAAATACAAATTAAAAGAGGGGGACAAATAACTAAAAAGGAACCATATGTGTTACTTTATCATGCCTTTGGTTGTACATTAGAGGTTTCATCAATGTCTAACCATCTTATCATCTCTTATCTATTATTCAACGACCTCAACTTTGAGAAAAGAGATGATGAAGATACACATATATGGGAAAGAACCAAGAATGTGTATATATATAGATGAAGAAGATTACATAAGCTTTCAACTTTGAATCTTTACAAGGAAGGGTCATCTATGGTCTCTCATCATGTACTTGCAACAGTTGAAGCTGCCAGCATGATCTGTGCTTATCGTGATTTAATTTGAACGGATCAGACGGAAAGAACAGATCATCTGGAAGCTTCATCTGTTGAATGGAAGCATGTATATCAAAAAACTCTAATTTGTTTTTTTTTATCAACAAAAGAAGAATTTCAGTAAGTTTTTTCAGAACCCTATCATATATCACCATCACAATTTGGTACTTTCTTGGAATTAATTTAAGCATTTTCTCTCTCTCTACATGAGTGCTATTTCATTATACATATTTTTGCATGTTTCTGGAATATGGCTGAAATGATGAATTATATAATGCTCTTATGTTATTCTTGATTTTGTTAAATTTGGACGTTCTAGTAAAGCAGCATATTCATATTGCTTGAATCTTGTTGGAAAAAAAGAGAGATTAGGACGGATGAGAAAAAGAGTCCTCAGAAAAATGATGATGGTGTCAAGTGTGTGTGATGGTATTGGGGTTGGGGATGGTGTTATTTGTCATTTTAGTTATTATCTTTTGTGTTTTCAATTTATTTAATTTTCTTTCCCAGTTTCCTATATATATGTATATTAGTTTTTATTTATAGAAATTGTATCAACCTTTCCCTCTAATTTTCTTTTCCTACATAACCAAAATTAGGGTTTTAAATTAAGCATATGATGATGATTGTTCCAATATGGCCATTGCTGTGTATTTTTTTTTCAACTTAAAATTTAGCCTGTTATGGCCTTATGTGATTTGATTTAGTACTGTGGATTGCTATTGTATGTCTTAACACAATAATTACATTATATTTAAATAATGTAATTTAAAAGTACATTGTAATTATGACATAATGCATACAGGAATTGGAATTACAATATTGTTTGACATTATTATGCTGAAGTAACAACAAAAATATATAACCATATACCTTTTTTTAGTGTTAATTAATACTTTAGTTTGGAACTAATTACTAATCCACCGGTGTATGTTTTGCTCTTGTCATGACTTGGGAAGTTATTGTGTTTGTGATTTTGCTTTCTTTTAGATGACAGAAATTCATTGTATTTTCTTTTATTTGGACATTTGTGCTTTTAATTTGTTTTCTATTTTGTTTTAGAAGTAATCTCTTAACTCTTAAAATTTCTTACTTAAATAAAATACTTATTATTATTATCTTGACTAATAACTTCACATTTATTAATATTAATTATACATATTTAATTTATATAAAGGTACACGAATAAATATTGTAGTGTCTAACGATAGTAACAGTAGCAATAATAATAATAATAATAATAATAATAATAATAATAATAATAATAATAATAATAATAATCTCTTACGGCCTTACCTCCAAAATAACGCTATCTGTATTAACTTATAATATGCTACTAGGTAGCTAGCAACTAAATATGCTTGTAATGTTCAAAATATGCTTGTATTGGATTATCTGGTTAATTTTGCCAAATGCTTTTGAATAATCTAAGCTTTTGTATTTTACTAGAATATTTTACCCGCAAACGCACGGGTAATTATTATAATATGATAATAACAATAGAGAAAATTTGCTAGTTAATATTTTTAAATAAAAAACAAGAGTTAATTAAATTATAAAATAGATATAAAAAATATATTGGTCTTCAATTATTTGTGATAGTAAATACAATATATAGTATTATAAAATTTTTAAAAAATCAAAATTGTTTTAAATAGATAGATAGATATTTATTATTTTAATTTCAAATACTTTTAATATTTATATTATTTGTTATTAAAATTTATTTATAATTTGTTTATAAGTTAGCACTACATGCAAATTAAATATTCGTAAAGAAATAATGATTAGCGAAATTTGATTTTTACCCGCACTATTAATGATTTTGTCACAATACTTTTAACAAATTTTTCTATAACTTATTAATATAAAAAACGTGTTCAATTTTTTATTTAGGAGAAAAACAAATGTTCATCATAATCTCTGATATTTATAGGTTAATGACTTTGTCAATAATTTTGAAATAATTATATCTACATTGGTATCCTATTATAAAGTTAACAAAAAAAATATCATTGCTTTCTTTCTCCTAAAATTCATACCAATTTAAATATAAAAAAAATAGATGATCAATTTTTAGTTGACATAAATTTTTGTACCATTCTTTTAGTATTTTTATTGTTTATTTTAAATACATTTATTATAGTAACTTATTTAAATTTATGATCGAAAAAATTAGTAAAAAAAATTTAAAAATAAATGGTTGTAATAACATCAAATTGAATGTGCTTTTAATTAAGAACCTATGAAATTTTACACGAAAAAAAAAAGTTAAAATAATTGATAATAAAAAAAATGAAAATCTATATTTTTATAATATAATCTAATTTAATCTCTTTATTTTAAAATAATACTCCAAAATATATTAACATAAAGACAAATCTTATTAATAT
>JASCZI010271921.1:95501-107223 GCA_036250425.1 Stylosanthes scabra
AAAAAAATATTTATCATCATGTCTGTCTTTTGTTACTTATGCATTAAATTTATTTAATTTGTTAAGTTAAATTACTGTTAGATTAATTTTTTTTCTGTTTTATAAAATTTCAATTAAATATTTTGTTATAATTTTTTTTCATAAATATATAATTATTGAATCTAAAAAATGAGCTATTTTTTAGTGGACTTTAATTTGATTTTATAGACATACTTCATAAAAAAAATTCAAATTCATATATAATATAATATATATATATATATATATATATATATATATAATATTTTAAATTTTATTAAAATAGTTGAGGTGATGACACATCACACATTCCTTTTATACTTGTTTTTATACATGTACCATATTAGATTAGATTATATGAAATATGTGTGTTTCTAGAAAATAATATTTACAATTTTATAAAAAAAATTAGGAAATATTTTATTAAAAAAGTTGAGGTGATGACACCTCACATATTCCCTTTATACTCTATGTATGTGTTTTTATACATGTATCGTATTAGATTAGAATAGATGAAATTAAATGTGTTTTAAGAAAATAATATTTAGAATTTTACAAAAAAATTTAGGAAAGTGACACATCATCAAAATCACTTCTTGATTGTGTGTGTTTTTATATATTAATATAGATATAGATGTTGACATTTACTTAGTTATTGGTTTAATTATTTTGTTATGTATAATTTTATCAAATTTTTAGTTAGATACTTATAGAGTTATAGTTTAAAAGTTGATAACTATGTCCTATAAATATATAAAAAAAATATTCAACTAGGTAATTTCTGGCTTTTGTTTTTGTGTTCGATATATATACAATGAATTATGAAATATTTTAAAAGTAAAATATGTTAAGATTAGTGTGTATTTTTTGAAAAATAATAACTAAGAATTTAATTACAAATTCGTAAACTATAAGACCTAATTAAAAATTGATAAAATTATAGAAACTAATAAAATAATTAAATCTTAATTATTTTATAATTCTATATAATTTTTTTTTAACATCTTAACAATTGTTTTCTATCCTTGTATTTAGTTGGGCGTCTATAAATACTTTCTTTACGTTTTACTGTACAATTAATACGTACCGTTTTTTTTTTCTTTTTGGTCAGAAATTCCAAACCGTAATTTGGCTAAATAAAACCACATTTAATTTATAATTACTCAAATCAAATGGCTTCAACTGAAATAAAACTCATATACAGTTGACTGAATTGCATTTCTTCAATTCTAGGTGTAACATGAAAAATTTGTAAACTTTTCTTGCATTGTGGAAATTGGTATGTATAGATGTTGAAGAAGAATGTTTAGATATATTTGGTTTGTGTGTTTTCTTTTATTTATTTATAAGAAAAGAAAACAATGAAAATAACATTTTTTATTTCTATTTTTATAAAAAAATTTTAAAATAGAAAATATTAAAAATAATACGAATACAAGTCAAACATACTTTTAGTTTCCATTCTAGGCACGACAAGATCAAATTATCTGAGTGTCCTATTTAACCTTCTTGCAGGTTCGATTTGATAAGTGTGACAGGTAGATTCTTATCATTGATTGATTATAGACCCTCGATAATGAAACACTCCCCCAAAGTTCTTCCACCTTGTTCAAGATATTTGAGGACATACGAGTTTTTTATTCTATTTATTTATTGAAATACCCATTTCTTCAAAGTTCAAAGGACTAATAATTAGGTGTCCTTATGTTTCGTTTATTTCGACGGATTGAGAGTGAAACTGGAAGACCGAAACTTAGTATATTGTTTGTTTGTCAGAAATCTAGTATATAAAATTTTAATATTTTCAATACCTGCAGCTAATGAGTACTAAGAACTAGAGACTAAATCTAAAACTTTAATAACATTTTCTACCCAAAATATCCTATTTAACAATATTTTTTTGTCTTCTCTGTCGCTCTTTTTCTTTTCCTACTACTTCTCCACCAGAAACCACCACCTCTCTTTCTCTTTTTGTCCACCACCACTCTTCTTCTCAATCACTTCTTACAAAGTTTTGGCTAATTTTGTAAGCTTTTCTTAATGTTCCTAACATGTTTGTTTTCTTTTTTGAATCATGATGGTTGTGAGAGTGATGAATCAATGGAGCAAGCTGCTTTAATGAAAAACATTGAGGAAGTTGGATTAAAGTAAGTGTTATGTTGCAACCCAAATTTCATAGATTTGGAGTTTATTTATCAAAGAAATTGGAGATTTATTGTTCTTATTTCTTAACATGTGCTTCGGTTGTTCTCTTTGCAGAGCAAAAGACAACCCACAATTCATGAGGGATACATGTTCTCTATGCTTGTGAGCAAGCAACTAGATAATTGGCCAGAGATAAACTTTAGAAAAAGGAGATGGATGACTCTGGCTGAGACAAAAGAAATCTGCTCTTATGATTAATTAGATGAAGGAAGCTTTGGATATATTGGTTCAAAGATAAACTCAACAGTAGATTGGAAAAATTGTAGGCAACACTGTGGTTGGGGTTTTTTGAGAATGGTGTTTTAGTCATTTTGCACATTTCAGTTTCTATATTTATCAGTCCAATACATCTTAAAGGATTAAACTAAACACAATATACAAACCTAATTTAGTCTCGATCCTTCTCACCAAATGCACCCTTAATTATTCTAAAATGTTGGATCAGGCCCAATGTTAGTTCCTAAAATTGGTTAACAAACAGTGACACCTCGCATTGTCTATTAATAAAATATAAATCACTAAAATGAACATTGTTTAAGTAAAATGGTTTTACGACTAATAAACTATTGTAGTGGAAAAGTGCAATGTGACGGCAGCAGGTGGCGGGTTTGGGATCCCTGTTGTGTTGTGCCTCCCTTCTTGTTGCGACAGGTGTCCCAAATCCTCTGCCCAATCTGTTGAGTGTTGCGTCTTCTCTATCAGATATGGTTTCTCTGCTTCCTGGCTTAGGTTTACTCCTTTGATTACTAGGAACCGCGACATGTTCATCTTCTTAGTGTGTGATGAGGAAGTTTTTGACAATGAAATTTAGGCTAAAATTAGTAGACTCATCAATACTTTTTCACACAATTGGTGATGAATGATCATGTTTTCTATCTCTTGCTAAAATGTGCTCATAATTGATTATGCGTTAAATTAGCCTCCAAAATGCACAAAAAATCATTAAATCTCCTCCCACTTGGTGCATTGATGTATTTGCTAGTGAATTTCAGAGTTAAGGGGATGGAGAAAAGCATGATAAAGGCTAAGAAGAACATTGGAAGTAAGGATGATTTGGAAGGAATGGAGGAAGCATGCAAAAGCGGAGATTTCACAAAAGAAGCAAGAGTGCGAAGCGGAGAAAATGAGCTATAGTCATCGGATTGGAGCAAACTTTGACTCTTTGGAAAAATGAACTCAATATCTACAACTTTCATGTGGAAGACTTCTTCCAGTTCTAAGCGATTCTATGACGAATTCGCATCCGAATATCGGTGCGCAGAATTCTCCTAATGCTGTCAATCCTGATCTCTTGTCACTAATTTGATCATAATTTGATCTACAGAGGTCCCAATGACTTGGTTCTAAAGTCATTGGAAAGCTAATATTCAGAGCTTCGCAACAATATATAATAGTCCATATAACGTGCGACCGTGGAAGGGCCGCGCACGCACAAGCTACCGTGTGGCCGCACGGTACTGGATTGACGTGCAAGTCACTCCGCGGAGGGCGCAGACACGCGGGTACATGGCGCGGGTGCGCCATTGCGTGGTCTTCACTCATTTTTTAAGGTTAAAAAGGAAATTTCAAGCCAAGATGATACCTATAAATAGGGGGATGCTACCACATCTCACTACCACCCCTTTGAGACCCTTTTTGGGGTTCATTAGTCTAGAATAATTTTAGAGTAATTTTTGGAAGTTTTTGGGAGAGTTCTCCATCAATCTCATTTTCTCTCCTTTAGGATCTTCTTTGTTCTTTATTTTTCCTGTTTACTTACAGTCCTCACTAGCCATACTTTTTACTTTAATTTAATGTTTGAATACTTGTTTGATGTTACTCTTGTTTAATTAATGCAATCTATACTTGTTTCTTCATCTCATTCTCTATTTCTCAATTTTAGCTTTTATGTTCTCATGCTTTCATGCACTCATGTTTATGTTGCGGGAAATTAATTCTCATAATGATCTATTGTTGCTCTCTTTGATGATTATTAATGTTTGTTGGTTATTTTGTTGATCTATTGTAATTGCTAGCTTAGATTGTCATTTTCTCTTATTATTTACCATGTTTCTTTATTGTGCACACCAATTGTTTGATAAAATGCTTGGCTTAGTTTTAGAGTAGTTTTCTTGTGTCTTAGTCATGAGTTGAGGTGTGGATGATCTTAGCCACTAATCCCTAAGGACAAGGATGAGTTAAGCCCTGGGTTAAACTATTCTGTTGACGCTAGGCTTTCGCTAGTGATGATTGAGTTTTTAATGATGTGAACTTGATGGATTATTCAAGTTCTAAGGACCTAGGACTTTCACACTAGATGAGTTGCCTAGGACTTACGGGATACAGATTAATTCCACCCACTCGACCTCTTGACAGAGTGTGGCTTCGCGGCTTACGTGACAACCATCCATAATTGGGATTAGTGGTATTCATAGGGACACATTATACTTCAACTCAAGACCAAGCACCTTTATTATCAACAATTCTCGTTAATTCTCTTTTTGTTCTTTGCTCTCAACTCTCAAACAATTGCAACCACCATTTTCACAACCACACACAAGTCACAATATTTCAATTCCTAGGGAGAATGACCCGAGTCTCATACTCGGTATTCTTAGCTCGCATTCATAACTTGTTTGGTTCTGCTACGGCGATCTCTCTCGTTGTCACGAACGCAAGGCAATCCCGAATTAAGCTTGTTTGCAACGCCTAGGATGACTCTCGTAATAAGAATCTAGCGATGTGTGAAACAATTGAGAGGGATTCATCAGAGGAACTGGTGTTTGATGAGCGGCCCCCGAGGCCGCGTTCGGAACCAAAACTCGTTGTAGAAGGTTCCGAACCGGCTGTGGGAGCTACGACGTCAAATTTAGTTAAAGAGATGTGTCATAAGGTGCAACCAGTTAAAATATACCGAGTACTGGAGTTGGGTCGTTTTCCCTAGGAAGTGAAAATAATGATTTTGCTTTTGGTTGGAAAAGATCGGGGGTTGCAAATGTTGGTTTTCAGAGTAGAGAAGCAGAATAAAACAGCAGTAAATTAAATAGTGCTTGGCCATGGGTTGAAATACCGTGTGTCCCTATGATCACTACCGATCCCAGTTTGGATAGACTGTCACATTAAAGGAAACTAACCACCACTGTCTAATGGTTGAGTGGCAGAGTTAACCCCTATCCGAATGTCCTAGGCAAACACAACAGCGGAGGACCTAGGTCTTGCAACGAATTCAAGTATATTCTCATCACCGAATAAACTCAGCAGTGGTGCACATGCACCGAATTGAGTCTGTATCGTTAAGGTCCTCAAGCTGCCGGCAGGGGCGTAGCGTTAACAGCATCGAAATTAACTTCATTCCTCCCATCCGTTGCCCTTAGGGGATCGGCTGTTAAGGTCATCCGCACATTTCAACCTATATCTGACACACAAGGTGACTACTCACTACTAACAGAAATCATAACGGTAGAATTAAAACGGGCAGCATAACAGTAAGACATAACGGCAAAATAGCAGAAAATAAATGGACAGAGTAACGGCAGTAAAATTGATAAATTCGAAATTAAAATTGGCAGAGTAACAGTATATAAAAATAGACAATAAAAACAGTAAAATGTTTGGCTAGTGAAATGGACAAAAACGAATGGAACCCTAAAAACTAAATTAGAAATGGTGTGTGGGTTCTCTTCAAAATGGTGATGGCCTCCTCTATTTATAGATTCTGAAATCCTCTAGTGTGTACGCACTTGAGCTTTAAGTGCGTACGCATTGGCTCCGTTCTCGTCTCTGGGCTTGCCACCCAAGGCTAGAGGTGTGTACGCATACACTCTTGGATGCGTACGAAAGTGTCCAGAATTGGCCTTCTAGGTTTTCTTTGTGATCTTCTCGTTCCTCTTGCCCTTTTTAGCCACTTCCACTCCGAATTTTGCATGTTAAAGCCTGAAACACTTGAACACACATATCAAGGTATCGTGCGAAATGGGAAACAGGTGAAAACACAGTGAAAATTGACTAAAATAGCAGGTAATTAAGTGGTGAGAGATCAATAATTGATCAATTTATGGTGTGAACTTACCCATCAAAATGAGATTTATCTGTGATGAAGGGTAGTAATGAAGAGAAAATTCAAGAGGGTAGAACTATTTTGTTAGAGAGAATCCTAATGAGTGAAACTGTTTTTTTACCAAGATCCTTCACTTGTTGTTTTAAAGGATGTTTATGGGCAAAATATAAGCAAGCTGAATTCCTTTTGGTGTGAGAGTGGGGATTCCGACCAAACAATTACTTGAAATTATGGAGGAAAGGATGATGAATCAAGCCAATTGAAGTTTTTGGATCAGAGTGGGACTATAGGGGTAATTGAATCTTGTTTTTCTTTTGGGGATATGCAATATAGTTTAAAAGAGAGGGAAGAAAAAGACAATTCGGTGGAAACAGTCGCAAAAATGAAAAAGGGGGGTAATAGTGGAGTCATGCGTCGAGTGGAACAGTTTAGGGACCAAGAAGGAAAATGGGCAGAGAGTGGACTATCAAACAAGCACTGGTGAAAATGATGAGGTTAATAGTTAGTGGGTGCCTGATAGCGAGAGAGGGTGTGTCTCTTGAATCGGTAAAGTTATGAGAAGTGTGAGGAGCAAATGGAATAGATTATTTAGGCAAAAAGTCGACTCAATGATGGATGATGACAATCAAAAAGTCTTTATGCCTATTTTATAAGAACTAAACGAGGTTCTAGATTTAAAAAGAAAGAAATCTAAGCAAAAGGAGAAGCACGACGAAGCATATACCAAAGCTATCAAAGTAGGAGAGAAAAGTAAGTTTTGCATTGATTTGGTAGTTTATAATAAGTTCAAGAGGTAGAGTAGTCAAAGAAGGTATTGGCTATAGGTGTTATCATGTCGAGTTTTTCATAGTGTTTTCATAGTGATTTATAGTGTCAATGGAAAGTTGTCGAGAATAACTTGTACAAAGGTGAAGGAAGATAGTGGTGACAATATAAAGGGGGCAGAAGATCTACCAAGAGGATTGATCCTATTTTTGAAAAGTTATGTAATTGGGTATTGTAGACTGTGCGGCGATAAAAACCTTTATTTGTACACTTTTGGTGCATCAAATGGCACTAAAGTTCCTAGAATCTTGAGGTGATAGTTCAAGAGAAACTAATGGTAAAAATGAGTTGATTTGGAGTTAGCTATGTAGTTTGATGTTTTGTTTGATTAGTTTGTGTTATGTTTGTTTATTTGTTTGTTTTACAGGATTCTTTCGTTTTGTTTCGTCTGTACTTTCTCCCTTTTGTGAATCGAGAGTTTAAACTAATGATCTAAAAAAACCTCTTGTAAGGCAAATAAAACACCAATGTTTCTTTCTCCCATTACACTATAATCATTTTCCTTTTTCAGTTACTATCACCACGTTTCCTATCTACCATCCTTCTCCTTTCCTTCTCGCTGAAAAGTTCATCACTTCCCATTATCTCTACATTGTCGTAGCACGTCATTACCTTGCATTGTATCTTTGCCTAGCCCTTCAATTTGTATTTCATAAGCATTTCTTTTTCTATTTTATGCAAGGTTCTGAAAATCAGACCGGTTATCAAACCATTTTAATTATTGGTTCATTGGTTTAGTGGTCCAACCAAGATACAACCAGAAAAATTATTTTATAATAAAATAATATAAAAATAATATTAAATGTATTATTTTATTTTTCAAAAAATATTTATGAATTTATGATATATTAGATACTAAGGATTTTGTTTAAAAAAAATATTTTTTATCATATATTTATTTCTAATTAATGTATTATATTAATATTTCAAAAAATAAGTGTAAAATATGATTAAAAAATTTGTTATAAAAAATGAATCCTATAACCCAACACAAAAATCTCAAAAGGAAACTAAACAAAGAAAAAAAGAAAAATTGTATTTTGGGCCTAAATGAATAAAGCACAAAAACTACAAATCCTAGCATATTTATTAATCACCCACCCACTACTCTTCTCTCATTTGCACATTAACTTCATGAAAAATAAGGAGATGAAACTAGCAGAGAAGGCAAACGGCAAATTGTCAAAGGAAGAAGATGACATGTCATTTTGAATCTGCACATAGATATGTTGAACAGAACATTATCCCAATAAACTTGTTATTCAAATAAAACTAAATATAGAGTATTCTAAACTACAACCTGAATAATATGAATAAAAATTTGTACAAATCTGAAATTCAAATGAAACTCAACCAAAGAGTTATAGATCTAACATATAAAGAATAAAAAAATCCAAAAACTCATGAACTAATCACATATTCTCCGTCGAATAGAAAATTGTTACTTCCAGGAACAGAACTTTGTTTCTCAATTGAATGGAAAATTCTGACTCTAGAGCAGTCTTGAATTCTCATCTGCAGCACTAACATTTGACAAAGCTTTAGCATACTCCTTGTAAAAATCATTGACTTCTTCACAGGTTAGGAATGTCATCCCAATCTTGAGGATGTACTCTTCGTCCACATCGCACAAAAACTGCAAAAATAGAGTAAAAATAAAATCAATATTTCGACGAACCGAAAATAAAAGCACAACGAACATAATTTATAAATGTAACAAACAAAATTTATAAACTTAATAATAATACTAAATCAATAAAACATATCAATTCAGATGCAATGCAAACAACACTTTTTCACATATTCAGACTGAAAAATAATTGAAATAAATTTTTTAACATGAATGAAGATTTTACAGATTCAATTGAACCCCAGAATAAACAATCCAACAACAAGAACAATAATTGCAAAAACAGAGCAATAGAACAGAATTTATAAACATAACAAACAGATTTCATAGACATAACAAATAGAAAAATTAAAATAAATAATAATAAAGCAAACAAAAACAACACACTAATTCAAACAACAAATTTCACATATTCAAATTGAAAAACAATTGAAATCAATTTTCTAACAGGAATGAAGATTTTACAGATTGAATTAAACCTTAGAATAAACAATCAAACATCAAGAACAATAAGAATATTGAAATAAATCAAAACCTTAAAAACACATAAAGACATTCAGAATTTACGAACCACCAATTGCTCCTCAATCTTATCTGTTACAGAATTCGAGCTCAAATCGTATTGAATCGAACTACCTTGAGCCATCACCCTAGCTCCACGACCAGGAAGAAGAAGAAGAAGAACGTTAAATGTTGAATCTGAATCTGAAAAATAAGAAGATCACACGATGGAGAACGTTAAATGATGAATATGAAACTGAATAAGAAATCAACGAAGAAGACAATGAAGAATTTGAAAATTAGTTGAATGTGTCTGATTTTGTTCATGCTAGTGAGGAGCACATATTTGGAGTTAGGGTTTTTCATCACACTAGAGAGGGGCACATGAACAAAATGATTTGGTTGAGACTTGGTTATTAGAAGGGGAATGAGAAGAAAAAGAAGAAGGAGAAGAAGCAGAAGGGGAATGAGAAGAAAAAAGAGGAGGAGAAAAAGAAGAACGTTGAAGTTGAAAAATAAAAACCTGAGATGAGGGGCGCGTGAAAGAAAACACATGATTGGTTCTTGGTTACTAAAAACGTGTGTGTGTCTATATATATATATATATGGTGCAGTCTCTGATGAAATGAAAGTTGTGCCCTGTGGTGGCATGGAAAATGATGAGCCAATACAAATGAGACATTTGGATAAGATATGTATTGGGTCAAAAACGTTTCGGGAAATGTGAAAAGCAGAACGTGATTAATTGTGCAATATGACGGCAGGGTAAGATGGGGAATGAAAATATAGTGAATGGACCAGAGATAATAGGCTATCAGATCCATTGATTTGGACTAAGTATGTGAATTAATAATAAAAGGTTGTGAATGTGGGCTTTCAAAAATAACAAGAAGAACGATAAAATTAATTTTGGACAGTTCAAAAAAAATTAATTTTGGACCCAATATATATATTTTTAATTATGTAAATATAAATATGTGATTATAAAATTTTAATGGGGATGATTTTTTTTTAGACGATCAGAAACCATATGAAACCACATTTCGTCACAAAAGAAAAACCACATTTTACTAAACTAAGGATAATGCCTAACAAAGCTGCATCATAACCCCTAATAAAAATATCAATCATGCAAATCCCACCAAATTTGAAAAGATTGTCCCACCATGAAGTCAAAGCAAACACTTCTATGCCAAGCGTCCTATTCTATTCCCATGGTTTCAATTTCATGATAATCGATAATTAATTAGTTTCGTAAATAAAAATAATTGGTATACTTGATCTAAAACTGAGTAATTAAATATTTATGCATGTTAGTTTAAATAATTTTTTATTGATTAATCAATTATAAGGATAATTAAACCCATCATAGAAAAAAAATAAAATTTACAATATACAAAACAGATATTAGTGATAAATTACATTAGTACATAATTATATCATAAATGTCTCTATCTAGTAACTGTAAGTCTGTAACTAAGAAGGAGAACATTAACATTAAGACTACCAGCAGTTTTATAGGCACTATCGTGCCAGTTCAATCATTTTCTTAAATTAATTTTAAAAGATTAATTATTATAATTTTTAGGAATACATTATTTACTATTTCAATTTATTACTTAATTAATATTCATCATTTTAATATTTTCATTATATTATGTTCAATTGTTTTTTTACTGTTTTTAAATAATTAATTTTAAACTTGTTAGAAATATATTAGTCACATTTTAATTTTTTATATGAATAATATTAATCACTTTAATATTATCATTAAATTATAATCATAAAAAGTAAAGAGAAATAATATCACCATACTTTAGCCGTTTTTCTTGGATTTTAAAAAAATAATGTTTAAATTTTTATTTTATAATTGTTAATAAAGAATAGTAGTAATTATTAATAATAAAATATTTATTAATTATTTAACATTTAGAAGGTATAGAATAAATAAATTTAAATTAAATAAGATGGAATAAAATAATTATATTATTATATTCAGCAAAATTATTATAAAAATCTACAAATATTATTTATAATTTATGTTATTTTTTTAACTCTAATTTGCATGCGAAATATATTTTATTGATAGAAAAATCCAAAAATAAAAAATACATGACATATAAAATATATAGCGATCGTCAAAAAATATAAGTTATCATTTTTTTATAATACATATTCATATATATATGATTATAAATATATTGGGTTTAAAATTAATTTTGCCCTTCTTCCTATAACACCCTAGACTATAGCACCTCATGATCGTGTTAAAATCCAAGAGTTATAGACCACTTTAAAACCTTTAATTCATTTACTATAATTATTTAATAGTGAGCCTTTGTTTACACACTTTATTTCTACAGACAAACGAATAGAATCTCCTCTGTATTTCGGACTTTACCCAATTTTTCATCTTCTTATTTTAACCTGTTTCACAGTCAACCAACAACTCAATACAATATATATATATATATATATATATATATATATATATATATATATATATA
>JASCZI010271921.1:107332-149691 GCA_036250425.1 Stylosanthes scabra
CACTTGAACTATATCCCTACAACATCATGTACACTAGAGTCCCTCTGAGCACGCTAGACTGTTAACAGCGAGGGATACACCGCTTCTAGACTCAACCACTTAGCACCAAACCAGGATCTTCAGTACCTGTACCTGCCACTAAAATTGTAGGGGTGAGAACAAAACTCCACGTTCTCACCTTCACAGAATACCATCAAAGTAGCAGAATATTTCAAATAAGTAAACACCGTTTTTCAAAGTACTTTTTCTCAGATCAAATCTCTTTTCAAAACCCTTTCTTTAAAACACACGACCTTTGTTAAACTTTCACGAAAACCAGTTCTTAGACACAACCCATTTGAGCGACACCACAGACCCCAAGTAGGCACATAAATAGATAGAGCACATAGACATAGGAAAACACGCAAGCAAACAGTCAACACAACAAGCATACACACAAGCAAGGCAATTCAATTAACAAACAATAATGAGTAGGCACACCCAAACAATGTCAAGCAAATGCATATGATGAATGTCTATTCCTATAGGCTAAGATGAGCTCACCGGGTTGGTTATCATAGCCAAGCCCGACCGATCCGGAACTAGCACCGGATAACCATTGTTCGTACTTCCCCGAGGACCAATCATCCAGCCCCGATCGTAAACGATCTTTCACATCATCAATCTCATAATCATAATCAATGGGGGTTTCTCATATTTCATCATACTAAAACCTAAGATAAGCGAGATGGACAGGCTCTCTGACCCCCTCTCCCGCTTACTACTCCCGATGGTCCGCTGTTGCCGTAAGTCGAGTCGTTAGCCTAACCGGCCCCTCCAGACCTAGGCTCACGGTTATAATTTTTGTAAAACATCAATCGTGGACTAGGAAGTGGAATTGTACCATGTGCTCTTTTAAAATCTCATAATCACGTTCTTCTCAAACTCATTTAGAAAACGAATCGATTCTTGACCACCCGAGTCGACTCTCTTAGCTTAGAAAACGTTATAGTTTGAAAAACAAGGGGTCGAGTCGACTCGTCAGGCATCTCGAATCGATTCAAGAAAGTAAATGTAGCTTCTGTCAAAATACGAATCGATTCCCCCTCTTCCTAGAATCGACTTGCTGCTCTTTAGAAAATCTTAAGTTTGCAAAACGTGAGCCGAGTCGATTTGGGTTAAAGGTGAATCGATTCAAGAAATAGTTCAAAGCTTTCTGTTAAAAAACGAACCGATTCCATCGAGGACAGAATCGACTCGCTGGGTGAAGATTTCGATCATTCGAGTACACTAAGCCCAGCGAATCGATTCTAGTCCCTGGTGAATCGATTCCAATCAATAGAATCTTATGAAATCAGTTCAAAAACAACTGCCTTACTTAGCCACTTTCCAATCTATTTCCAAAACACCATGGTACATCATAATCATCATTTTCATTCAGCCAATAACCTCTTATTCACAATTCAAGCCCCTCACTCGGGCGTACATATCCATTATATTCCACTTCCTATCTCGTTACCTTTTACTTTCGAAAACCAACAGTTCAAATATCACTCACATACAAAACATGCTACCATCCACACAATTTCCAATCAACACATACATGCACACAATTCACACAAAACACCGCTTATAAATCATCCATTTCAGTTAAGTCCCCAAAACCGCTATTTTCCTTTACGTTCAGAACCTCATTTTAAACCCAGTCTTTGAGGTAAAACAGCAGAATATTGACACATAGCAACAGATACTCAAAATCGGTGCACATAGGACCAAACACATTAGCAAGTATTTACTCATTTACACTTACCACACTACTTGTCAAGTATTCTAGTTTTCAAAGTAAGTTAACCCCTACCTCACTCCATCCGTAAGCTCCAAATAACGTAAGCTCCTAATACCGTAAGCTCCAGCAATGACAGCTGCAAACTCTACTACGCAGCCACAACGACCTGAAGCCAACTTTAGCACCCTCTACACTTTGACAACAGCCCCAGCGCAACAAAATCACACAATATCTGATACAACTGCAGCAGAACCAATATACCATTATTTTTATTACTAAACCAGGAGCTAACGCCAACAAGAGGGACCGAATACGTCTTACCTAAGCAGTGGAAATGAAACAGAATCAAAATCAGTTTTGGGTAAGGTTTAGTTGATGGTTTAAACGACTCCGGCAACCTCAAGAGCGTTAACGGCGGCCGGAACTACGATCATAACGAAGGAATTCAATCATGCAGCAAGAGTAAATGACAAGGTGCTAAGAAACCGCGCCTAGAAGTAAAGGTACGCTCACCGTTAACGAGTTTCAGCGATATTAGAGGTTGGCTCCAACAGCAAGGGAGTGGCTAACCATGGTTTGATAATGATGGAGCTACAACGGAGCACATAGGAGCGACGGCAGCAACACTCATCGACATTTTCAACAATTAAAACCAACATGCAGTGAGAGTGCGCATTAGAATCGATTCCAAAATTGAAAACGGTGGAGCTACGAACAAGAAAACCTTACCAACAGTGGACATCCGTCGACAATAACACTTTCCTGGCGACCAGAGGTGTGACGGCGCCACATGTAGCGGCGGTTACGGCTAAGAGAATCTGAAGATGGTGGTGGTTGTTGTCTTCCGTCGGGCTCTCTCTCTCTCTTCGAGTCTCTCTTTCTCTCTCGTATCGTCTCGGTCTCTCACTCTCTTCTTCTTCTAATAGCGCCGGCGGTGGAGGTGAGTACCGCCGGCGCATCTTCTTCTTCTCTCACTCTCTCTCTTTCTTTGTTTCTTTCTTTCTTTGTTCTTTGTGTGTGTGTCGTTGTTGTTCGTTGTTGTGTGGAATGAGAGAGGTGTGTGTGTTGTGTTGTTCGAAGAGAATGAGTGAAATTGTGTGAGTTTTGTTGTGTGGTATCCGAAAGTGTGAGAGAAAGATGGGGTGTGGGTGAGTGTTGTGTTAGGTCAGGATTATGGTTAGGTCTAGGTGGAGTTTCAAGTGGGTGGGTGTATCTTAGAGATTAGGATCCTAGTTGGGGGAAAAGGGTAATTAAACCAAATTGAAGGGCAACAAACTAACTCTCTAAAATTTGGGACGTCACACTTCCTGTTTCATTTTTTGAAAGGCCCACATTCATAGCCTCCTATTTATAATCCACGTACAGAGCCTAACCCAGTGTCCTTGACTGCCCATTATCCTTGGTCCATTCAATAAACTTTCATCACCCATCTTACCCCACTGTCACATTTCACAACTAATCATGTTTCAACTTATTTACGCAGTTACGCTTCCTGAAATATCTTTGACTCAACACATACCCTTACCACATGTTTCATTTCTACTGGCTCGTCATTCTCATGCCACCATAACCCATGGTTTTCATTTCACGAGAGACTCTGCCTATATATATATATATATATATATATATATATATATATATATTACTCATCTTTTTGTTCTCAAAATCTTGATTTCACAAACACTTCGTTTTTTAAAAAATTCCTTGAATGTCTTAAAAGTATCACATGTTTATGATTTTTTCTTCATAAAATATACTCATGTATATCTAATAAAAGTTATGTCATGGAATGAAAGAGAATTCCGAATCAGCTTTGTCTACGAGCAAGGAAGCTATAAATAATGCAACTAGGATAATGGGATAAGTATGATTTTAGTCACAATGGTTTTGCTTAAAAATCAATTCGATCACAAACGTTTTCTCGACCAAAAATAAGTCACAAACGTTTAAATTTTTTTCAAGATGAATAAATTGAGGAAATTTCCCTTGGTAGTTATTTATTAGTTAATGGTAGTTAACAAATAAAAGATATTTAATTTGTGAAAAAGAAAAGGGGTTGGGGCAGAATATCTTCGAGAATGGAAAGGGAACTCCTTCGTCGAAAATGCTCCATTAGGGTTCCGTCGACTGCGGCGCCCATATTCCATGGCTTCCCATAGCTCGAATTCGAGGGCTTCGCGTTGTAGACACCCAAGCTCGCAAAGGAATACACTTATCTGCGAGCATGGAATGAAACGGTGCTGAGAGTGTCTCGCACAAAGGAAAATCCAAGAAGGAGATTTTGGGACTGCGTGTATTATGAGGTGATTCATTTAGGTGTGTGTCTTATTGCGATGAATTGATCTGTTGATTGATTTTTTTCCATAATCTAGTGGGTTCTGTTGATGGTGCGATTGAGTGTATGTGGCTTATGAAATTGTTGGTGGAATGGCTATAGGTGTAGGAAGGCTGCAACTTTTTTCATTGGGCAGACTCAGAATATGAAGAAGAAGACGCTGAGAAGGTTAAGCTCGAGAAGAATGTTGGATGCCTGAAATTGAAGGTTAAGGACGCTGAGATGAATATGAAGAATGCTGTTGTTGTTGGGTTAGTTGAGTGTCTGTTGTTGTTGTTGTTATGATTGCATAATTCTGCAAGTAATGACAGCCCCTAAATGTTGGGTGAGAGATTTCGGGTATGATGCTGTTGGGTTTAGTTTAGGAAATAGCGTATGTTTAGGTTATTGTATTGAGGAAGATGTAGTATTGAACTATGTATTGTATGAAGATACATTTTTGTTGTAGTGAATTTGCTTATGAAATTAGTTATGAATGAATGAATTTGCTTATGAAATCAACTACGAATGAATTAGCTCTTAAATTGATAGTTTACTAATGGGCACTTCATAACCAAATTCATTTGAAACTGAACAACCACATATAGCATAATTGCACAATAAGTAATAATAGCATAACAACATCATGTCATTAGAAAGAAAGAAATGGTTCATGCCAATTACAATTGTGTATAATCCATAAAAGGCTGCATCAAGATGTTTATGCCTGCCATATACTACCTCAAAGCAAAAAAAAAAGCAGCATAAGCAACCAAGTGTTGAACCCGAAATCAAAATGGTCACATAAGATCACAATTTGCAACAGTTTCACATCCCCTAAGCTTTTCTATATAATCTAGAACAACCAATACATAATAACATATAGTTAAGATTTCCCCCATCACTTAACAAGTGAAATAGTTCAAATAAAAGTGCAATACCAAACAAAAAACTGCATTCATCCACAATGGAATTTATAGATTTCTCCAGTCTCTTGGGGGCAACTTTGCCATGAACCTTAGCTTCTATGGAGACACATGAGGATTCTCATAGTTGGTGGTTGAGAATTGTTCCCTCTTGCTAATGGGTTGTGAACTTAATGTGGGTTTGGTGAACTTTGAAGCTTTTTTGTGAGTTGGTTGGCTTGATGGCTTGCTGTTTGATGATGAGTCTTTGGTTGTGGACTGCTTTTTGGGCTGGGAAGACTGAATAGTAGATGGAGTAGTTGTGGGCTTCTGTTTGGGCCCTATTCTAGGGGATTCTGGCTAGTGGACCTGCATATGGGCTGAGGTTGTGATGATGATGTGGATGTTTGCTTCTTCCTCTTGTGTGATTTTGGTCGAGGTTGGGATGAGGATCTCTTTTTGCCTCTCTTAGTGGACTTGGAACCCTGCTTCTCTGCTTGTTTACCCTTGCCCTTGCTAACAGAAAAGGACTACAAAACAAAACCATTAAAAGAAAAAAGCCTGTCAGCAGAACAAAAAAAGTACCCAACCAGAGAATAGAGTGCAGAAATTATAAAATGAAACTCTTACCCTAGTTACTGGTCTAGGGCATCCTCTCTTTTTGTGGTTATCTATCCCACATTTGGAACATCTTTGAATCTAGCCAACTCTAGATAGATGGCTTTGGCTGCTATTTTCTTCCTCGGGAGGTCCCCTTCTTCCTTTCTTGGTTGGCCTGTGAGAGGGTGCTCTAAATGGGGGTGACATGATGTCATGAAAGTCTATTTTATCCCATAGATCAGGGCCATTCAATGAGTGCACAACAGGTTCATAACACTTCACGTAGGCCTCCCTTTTGTAGTAATTATCATCAACAAAGTTATCAATGTCCAAAGACTTGAAGTTGATGCAGGCAATAACATGTGTGCAAGGTATACCACTCAGTTGAAATCTGCGGCAGCTACACTCTTTTGCACCCAAGTCAACCACAAATTTATTGAGAGTGTCTTTCCTAACCTCATAACATTGAGCAGATTACCAAGATGGTCGCCATTACCTCTCTCTATCTTCCTCCTTATCCTAGGCAATACCGAACCCTCCCACTTCTCTATGAATTCCCTATTCTCAGCCCACCTAGTCATGATATAAACTCTAGTCTCTTCAAGCATAGTCAGTATTGGCTTCTTCCTAGAATGAACTATGCCCCATTGAAACTTGCTGCTAAGTTGTTAAGCAAAGTTTCTACCTTTATGTGATAAGTAAATCGAGATCGGGACCGGTACCTTGGTGGAATGGCATTTAAATTCTTGAATAATTCTAAGTGCACCAACCTAATCTCCCTCATCTCTTTCTCCTAATCCTTCTAGTGGCTTGCTTTGGCACATCTCCACATCATGCCCTTTAGGAACATTTTAACCATGTTACAATATGTATAAGTTCATTTGATTAGGTTTTGATGAATGAAAAACATTGAAGTTGAGGATAAGAGTTGAAAGCAAGGAAAGGAAGACAAGAAGACAAGTTCGCAAGGTTGAAGACGTTTTAGTATCTTCGGACTTAGGTAAACTTCTTGTCAAGAACCAATTTTATTATCTCGCTCACACACACACTTAAAAATGTTTTAAAGATTATATTTTATGGATATTTTAATAGGATATGTTTTAGAACAAAATTCTTTGTCAAACCGCTAGCCAAAAACGTTTTTGAAGAGTTTCTGTAGCATGCATAGGCGTTGTTTTAAAACTTAGTGCACGCTGTCAAACTTGACCTTTGTGCACTAAAATGATGATAACTTGAGCTACAGAAATCCAAACGACTCCGTTCTTGTTGCGTTTGAAAGCTACCTTCCGTAGCTTCGATTTGGTATATATATGTTTATATGAAAATTTATGAAAGCATCGATGCTTTCCTCAAAACATCGATGTTTCACGCTAAAACTCGAAAACATCGATGCTCCAACCAAAGCATTGATGCTTTATCACAAAAATTTCAAATTTCTTCATAACGGCTAGTTGAACATCGATGCTTCTTCAAAAACATCGATGCTTTGATTCTAAAAAGTGCCAAAACGGCTAGTTTTGACAAAATAGCTCCAATCCACCAACCATATAACGTTCCAATGCTTTGGGATGCTTATAAATAGGTGTGTTGGTGCCTCATTTCATACATAACATCTATTCTAAGTATTCTTGTGTTTATACTTCAATTTCTACATAATTTCAAAGTGTTTTTTGCACATATTTGAGAGATAACCAAAGATTGGTTCATAAATCTTCAATTATGTTCATCTACTCTATTTTGAGAGTTGTAATTCTTTCTCTACACAAATTCTATCTCTATTTGTTTGAGTGACTTGGAGTGTGATTCTCCAAGGGTGTAAGACTTGATAAACACTATAGTCGGTGAGGATACCAAGATAATCACTCAAGGGAAAATCTTGAAGTGGGGATTATTTCGAGTGGAGTAGGTTAGTCATTGGTGATCAAGATACCGTGAGGTGTTAGATTCAAGTGCTCTTGTTGTAAAGGTTTGTCAAGCACCTTGAAACTTGGTGGTATAGTGGAACTTCTCAATTGTGATTGAGAAAGAGTTGACGTAGGCAAGTGTTGCGCCAAACCACTATAAACCTTGTGTATCGTATTTCTATCTCTCATCTTTTACATTATCGTTATTTATATTTATACAAGCATCTTTGCAAAGTAAAAGATCCTTATAAGTACGTAAGAATTGACTTACGCCCTTGGAAACATACTAAGCAAAACACTTGAGTTATTTATATTCAAAGTAATTTACGTTTCCGAAAAAATTTATCATTGTTGTATAGATACTCAATTCACCCCCCCCCCCTTCTTGAGTATCCGTGCTTATCGACTAACAGAACAGACCAGGAAACTTCTTACGGAAGTTGTTGTAAAAATGCCTCACACAAAATCGATTGTCAACGACATGTATCACAGCTTCTATAACTGGTAGCAAACCCTGCATTCATCACACAACACTGTTGTTCCATACAAAAAAAGAATAATAAATCAATAATAAATAGAAAACTAAGCCAACACTTAAACACTAAAATAAAGCAATGCTAAAGAGAAAAACTATATCAATGCTAACATCTTTTCTTCCATATAAAGCAGGTACGGATTTACCTTCTGCTGGTCGGACATAAATGTTGCTCTTCTTGCCCTTTCAGACCTGAGATTATCCACGAGATATTCCAAAAACCACACCCAAGACTCTTTGTTCTCTGACTTCACCATATTGTAGGCAATGGGAAGCATTTGGTCATTAAAATCCCACCCTACAGCTATAAGTAATTGCCCACCTGTTGGTGTTTTGAGGAAGCAACCATCGAGGTGTATAAAAGGCATGCAGTGCTGCCAGCTTTTTTGCAAGCTTCTACGCATACATAAATCCTTTGAAAGATGCACCAATTTACCAAGCATGATCTCTGGGATTCTTGCTCAAAGTCTGAAGATCTAGCAACCTTTAGATGCACAGATGTGCCAGGATTTGTCCTCAATATCTCTATAGCATAATCCCCCAACCGTTTATACTCCTTTCTAAACCCTCCTTGGATCTCATCTAGAGCATTCTTCTTTGACCTCACAGCCATTGAAGCACTCACAGTGAGATTCCATTTTCCATCTGCTTTGGCCACCAACTCTTTGATCTTCACCTTCGAATTCACCTCTACCTTCTTCTTGAAGGCCTTTCCGAGCCATTTCGAGTGCATAATTCCAACTCATTGCACCTGCTTACAATTATGCTTTACGTTCATGCTCCGAAGCTGCCAAGTCTCTTTCTCATTGACTTTCACACATAAAGCCCGAATGAGCAATTTTTTTGAAAAATTGCTATCACCGCTTCTTATCATAGTAGTCAAACTTTATTCCTCTTGCTGTGTAAACGACATATGCAGAAACCATCTCCTTAAACTCATTCCTAGAGGTATAAACTGTTCTCACTCACCCTTGGTAGTTGGCCATATCCTCAACCGGCTTATGCACCGGAAATATGTTACTTCCAGCATCATCACCATTATCCTCAATTGCATCATAGTCCCCAAACCCATGCCCTTCTTCTAGTTCCTTACTTCATCATGGCTAAATTCATCATTTAGTTTGCCCTTCCCTTTGCCAGCAACACCATTCCAATTCCCAATCCCACTATCACTGCCTCTTTCACCAAATCCAAACCCATTATCATTCAGATCCAAATCCTCTTCACTATCGGTAAATTGAACGTCATCCGCGCTATCAATATTCTCCTCAGACAGGACATATTTCGATTCTTCATTGTCATCATCCACAACACCCTGCTCCTGACCCTACTCTTCATTAGTCGCATCAGTCTCATCCTCGCCATGCTCTACATCAACATTAGAAACAACACATTCAGCATTAGAAACCTCATTCTCAGCACCTTCAGCATTAGCAACCTCATTCTCAGCACCTTTAGAGTTACCAACCACATTCTCACCACCACCTTCATCCCCATCTTCCACATTTTGTTTAGGAGCAAAAGGGACTTCTTAATCATCACCACCTTCTTCAAGAACCTCAGCTTGAGGATTATCAGCACCCAAATCCCCATCCCCATCTACATTACCAGCATCCTCACCATTCCCCCCACCTGTTCTCTCCTGATTACCCCCACATCAACCCATCCAATCTCAGGAAAACCCTCCTCCTGTTATCCCCTTTCATGAACAACAAATAAATCAACACTACCCCTCAATTCTCTTATCCTCACCATGTCCAATGCATCTCTATCATTGGTAAATTACATCAATGCTACCTCCAAATTATCCTCTTCAGGGTCCTTGTACCACAACGCTGCTATGTCACCCCCAGTAACCAAATCGCTTTAACTGTTCATCGGCTCCGAACACAGACCAATAGTCACTGTCATTTGCCACAATGATAGTTTTCCTCCCCCCAAATAGCGCATATGCCCATCAACATACCCAAAATATCCCTTGTAGAACAAGTTAACGTAAAAAACATAACCATATTCCTTGAGCAAGAAAGCCTAACATCAAGTCAGAAAAACTCTAACATTAGACTCAAAACCCCGATCGGCATCAACCCTACTAACTCTTTCCAAAACCCTAACGAAATCAATCACAAACTTCCGCAAGGACAATGGAATGCATGTAAAGAGTTCGTAACTTACCTCACTTAGTGAACCACGTTAGCAGCACCCTCCTTTGAATCAGCTCTCATCTCAACGAAATGACGAGTTCTCCTCATTCGCAATCGCCGTTTCAAGCTTCGTCGTTGCAGAATCTCTTCCTCTCTCGCACTCGGTTAGGGCTTCGATACTTCGATCACACACCCATCGCTCTGTCTCTCTCTCTCTGTTCTTTCTATTTCATTCAATGGAAAATGGTCGTTTTGGCTTCACAGGAATGAGGAGTTTGTGTTTTGTAGTACATGGTAAAAGTGTCCTAAACACCATTTTAAAAAAAAAATTAAGAACGTTTGTGACTGATTTTTTGCCTAAATAATGTTTGTGACTAAATTGATTTTTCTGTTAAACCATTATGATCAAAATCATAGTTATCCCTAAAATAATCAATAAAAGGGATAAAGTACCTATTACTACCATTGCAAGGAACCTCAACAGAATAAAGGTCTAAGTGCACTATGCAATTTCAAGTAATCTGCTAGGTTTTCATGATATTCCTATAGGGAATAGATATCTATGCTTCTTTTCCAATTGACAAATTAAATCTCATAAAATAATCAACAATATGAAAATGTGGTAAACCAAAAACAAGTACTTTTCTTGACAAATAATTCAAGCCATATAAAAATGGCAGTGTTCAAACCACATTTGCCTTAACCAACTATCATCAAGTATCATAGAACTCATCTAAGAAAAATTTGCATCTTAAATTTTTAATGAAACGTTTTTTTTTTGACGTCATATTGTCTTGGCTAAGAATCTTCCTTTGTTTTCAAACACGTGCAATATTCATGATAGGTGATCAGTTTATATCCCTTATCAGATGATTGTCCCGTATTTGTGTCTTTCGTACGATCCATGACTTGAGACGATAGTTATTATACCAACAGAGGCTGAGATGCAGTGTCACCGCCTCTTCTATGTCTACAATTAATGAGTAAGTGAGTGAGTGTCGTTCTTTTAGTCTCTTCATCGAGTTTTTCGATGAGGGAGTTAAGTGAGCGGAGGTCAAGTTGGTTCGGTATTCACCGTAAAATGAGATTAATTTGGAAATTGTGACCCTGAAATTCTAGGTTAACTTGGGTCTTAGACTTCTTTTATTCGGCTTGTTATACTAATCCAAGACCTAAAATACTGGAAAGGAAAAAAAGTTAAAACATATTTGAAAAGTTAAAAGACAAAATTTAAATAAATTAAACGTTAAATATTTTTAAACTTTACAAAATACTAAAACAAAAAGAGAAAGTTTAGGGAACCCATAGTCTGTTAGCCAATAGGTGGCCAATAAACTTTTTCCTTATTTTCACTTTCCTCTTTTACCACTCACTATTTCCCAAATTACACTCATGGGCTCCCTATAGGCCCCCTAACGTTGGCTCCCTAGCATTACTCAAACAAAAAATATATTTTACTGTACCCTAAAAATATACCACGAATCTAATATCATGTAAATGTTTTGCTTCATATTAAAAAAAAAAATCGGTTCAAAAGAAACTAAAAATCTTGTGCACACATCAAATTAGATCAAAATGCATGTGCAGGTTTTTAATATTTTGCATACGTTGATATAATGGTATCCTTATTCTTCAAACCAGCCCCCCAACCCCATCTAAGAATGTATTCAAGTTCAAGTCCAAAGAATAGAATGTATTCATTTTATTTATTTATTTTTTTTTTGTATCAATGTATTCAAGTTGAAAGGCAATTTATCATATAAAAATTATTGTGAGAACTGAGAAACATAAAGGTTAAGCTAAGTCAGAAAGAGAGTAGTAAATGCTAAATTAAAGTAATCACTTTGGATGGGATCATATATATAGATGACTCCAAAATAACATGGGTTTCTTCACAAGGGGGATTATTTAGTAGATGCCATTGGATTCCATAGGGTTGGTGTTTAAGGACAATAGTACCACTTGCTGGAACCACACAACAGAGAGCAAGTGAGCAACCATGCATGTGGTTGTGGATCCTCACATGGTAAATGAATTCTCAGGTGATTTATCGTTTTGTACTTAACTTTGGTGCTCAAATAAATTAATGGTTTAGATAAAAAGAATATAGATCTGATGGTTCTTATTTAATCATATCCCTTTTTAAAAAAAAATTGACCCAATTTTATTTTTATATCTTTTAATAAAATATATTGACATAAATTAATAAAATTATTGTATAAAATTATTTTAAGTACTCACTTTCTTTTTGCTTATTTTATTTCTTTAATAAATCGGGGTTATAGTGGTCTTTTTCAACAAATGTTGTATTCCTATAATAATAGCTGGTGCTATTTGGCCATTATCTAAGGAGAATTATTATATTGTAGAAAACATAAAATTTAAACAGGAAAAGTTGTATATTTAATAGAGAATTATTTTAAAATATTTAATATTTATTTTTAACATAACTTAAAATATATAATAAGATCGAATGAGTAGCCAAAATTTCTCAAATAATAATAATTAGTAATTACCTAACCAACCATTAAGACGACTTATATATTACTAGGACTAGGATTTGTATTTCAAGAATAGAGTAGTTGGCCTTAAATAAAAAATAAAATATTAAAAAGGGGAAAATTTTGCATAAAAATTTGGGTTGATGTGTTATTAAAAAAAGGTAAATAACAAAATTGGATCACAATTTTAAAATATAAATATAAAAAAAGGAAGTGTTGGATTTACATTCTTTTTATCCAACCATCGATTACTAGTGCAATTCAATGTCGGGTGTATAATTAGGGATGCAGTCGGGTTGAATTAAACCAAGTTTAATTAGACTTAGACTCAACTTTAATATTACACCGCCGAATTAGTTGATGTATAAAAATATACGGTTTTGCTAGGTGTACACATAAAACACATAAACCTTTCCCACTTGAGGGAGTGATTAATTAGGATGTGTTTGTGTGTTTTATGTGTACACCAATCTTAATTGAAAAATATAATATTGTATTACTAATTTCCCTCTAGCTTGGATGCGGGTTTCAGGTATGTTTTATGCGAAACAGATTGTCTTGATGTTTTTTATCTTCTTTAGTTTGACTCGAGCCCTTCGATGGATCACAATGATTTAGTCTCTACGATCAAGAATATTCTGTTATGGAATTGGTCTATCCATATTTCTCTTATCCAGCGTTCTGTAAATACTGTTGCTGATTTTATGGCTCAGAGTACTGCTTTCTCCCGACAAGCTTACAAGGAGTGGTCCTCTCCTATGGATGACATGCTAGTTTTGGTTAAGCGAGATCTAGTCTCTTAGTTAGTCTGTTTCTTTGCTTTGTTTTCTTGTCACCAAAAAAAATTCCCTCTCATCGAGCATGGTCTACTTGAAGTTCTTGACTAGGAACTTGTTCGGATGCCATTATTTGGCTAAAAAAAATTTTTTTCTGATAAAAAAAATATATTTTTATGTTTTTTAGCGTGTGTGGGTAATTTCTAGTAGTAAAAGTAAAAGCACTAGTAAAATAAATAAAAAAACATATTTTTTCAGAAGATGTTTTTTACATCTTTTTTAAAAAGATCTTTTTTACTAGAAAAAAATATTTTTAACATAGTAAATAAACAAAAAAATACTTTTACATTGTTGCACCCAAATATAATTGATAAATAAAAAATATATTATTATATAAGATATCCAAACATAAAATTACTTTTACTTTTGTAAAAAATTTAAAAAAAAAAAGATAATTCGAAAAAAAATATTTTACGAAAAGCTCATCCAAACAAGTCCTAGAATTATGCTTAGAAGTTAAACTGGGTAAAAGTAACGAATCTAAACTCGAAAAAAAATGTTTAGGGTCTAGAGCGACTCGAATCTTAAATACCCCTATTTAATCATTTTCAATAGATGAATCTTTAATTAAAAAAAGTAAGTCGATAAAAAAGAGACATTTAACCGATCATGTTAGTAATGTTACCTTATGAATAAATGAGTTGGCATGTTTAATTTGTGTTGAATTATATTTTTCTTATTTTTTATTTATTTTAATGTTTCTAATAGCTTTTTTAATAATTCAACTCAAATATTTCAAATTTTATATTAATAACTTATTATGCAACATCTAAATTCCTAAACTGTAGTACTACTAATTGAGAGTTACCATTTAGTGACCTCTAAGACCCTAATTTATTACAATTATGAATGGATAATATGAGACTGTCACAGGAAGTCAAACGACTATACACGAATTTCATAAATATGGACTACAAAAAATTCTGCGGGCCAATCTATGAGCAATCACAAAGAAAGTACTAAATAAATAAAAAAAATTACTGTTAATAACGAGCAGAGTGTTACATTCTACTCTCCTAATAGGAAATTTCGTCCTTGAATTTTCATATTCCTAAGAGGAAATGAGGATAAATCATCTCGTAGTTCGGACTCTAACTTTCGTGCTCACCGCTAGGCCCTAACTCGGTTCCGCTGCACGACTCAGATAAAGGTAACATCTTGTTCCAACTGCATTTCTGATCATTATTCTAGATCGCAACATATCCTTCAACATCTGAATCATCTACCTGCCTATCCATCGGATTTAGGATGACATACCGTACTTGTCTCCACTTGTGATGAAAGCCTTCAGAAAAGTCCCTTAACACTTAGAAGTAAAACTCGAACCTCATTCAAATGTGATGGTAGATGGAACAACATAAAGCTCATCATAACGAAATGCTTGAGAATCTCTTATCGCATCCACCGAGACACTGCAAGAGGTTGTGAGGTACACAACAACATTATAAGGTTTACACTTTACTTTCTGACATATTAAACATGTAAATACGAATCCTACTGCACCTATCCTCCATCTCTAACCACTAGCTCGTTTGCTTCAAGTCTTCGTACATCGTCGCAATATCGGAGTGCATTAAGAACTTTTCCTATTGCGCTTCTGTCAGAAATTTTTCCATCTTTGCCCAATGTCACTTGACCCACACTCACTCCTTGTACCTCCATATTCCATCTCAATATACCTTAGCTCCTTCTGCCCATCCTTACCAATGCATTCCATCATCTCGGAAAAATTTCAACTAATGCTCACACTGGCTGAACCAAAACCTTGCTATCTGGTGCTATAGGTAGTTGTATTCGTCCTTGTGAAGTAGCCTCTAGTCCCAGTCAAAATCTCTCACGGTCAACAATTAACTCCCTTCCACAGATTACTTATTCATACAGCACTTAAACTCTTCATTCTTGATGCATCTGTCATTGTTTTCACCTTGTAAGATTGGTAGTTCAGCTCTATATCGTAGTCCCTTAAGAATACGATTCACCTCCACTATCATATATTAAACTCCTTTTGGCCAAACGCATCTCGAACCCTTGCAAATTTGAGAAAACTCCAACGATTGTCGTAGGTCGCCTTGCGTCCTAACAGCACTTCTTTCTTAGTCTGATTAACAGAAACCTCACCTCGTGATATCACACAGCCCATTAACTTCACTTCTCTCTTGATCCAAACTAGCATTCTAATACTCCATATTCCATTTCCCTCATTTCAAATCTTTAGCACGATCTTCAGATACTCTTAATACCCTCTATTCCTTGAATAGATGAACACATCACCTTCATCTGCGAAAACCATTGCAAACTCATGCCCGTAGATTCGGAATATTTGACCCTTGAGAAAGTGCAGCTCCTCATAACTTGTCCCACAAGTTATCAATTCGAGTAACAAACACTTATCGTTGATCGTGATTTTGCCCAGTTGCCGATAGTTCACACACAATCTCATCATATCATCTTCTTCCTTTACCAATAGAGCTGATGTTTTCCACGATGAAGCGCTTTGACAAACGAACTCTTCTTTCACTTGTGACTTCAACTCTAGCTAATTTAACTTATAAACTTGCAGCAAAAAGCAAGGAAAATGAGTTATACATCGGCATCAAATCGATGACGAGTTCTATTCCTAACGGAGAGAAGAAGTTCAGGTATATCCTGAGGAAATACCTCGAGAGAATCTCGCACTCAATCTTACCGTAACTATTTACTAGGGGATTGAGATAATAGTTATATAAGATAATAGATACATAAATGGTAAAAGCAAACAGTAACAAATAAACTTCACAGAACAATAAAAAAGAACATGCAGAATAGAAAACCAATCATCAAGAAGAACATGAAGCACAAATAACTAATCAAACAATTGAGCAATGTCAAGACCAAATAAAACAAACAAATCAAATCAGTCACAGAGGGTTTCCTAACGTTAATTCGTCATTCTCAATCCCGTTTCGGTTACCATGCCTACTTGCAATTATCGAGAACCCTATTGACGTTAACCATCAATCAGTAAGGTGATTAATCTTAATGCTTCAAGTTAAGCATGAATAGTTTCAGGATAAGAGTTTATAGACATTCATGCTTATTGCTTCACAAGGAATGCCCTAACTGTATGAGATACAAATACATAGTATATACATTGAAGTATAGTTAGTCCAATCCCTAGGCTCCATTAAAGACGAACTACTCTGATATCAAATTATAACGTCCCAATTCTTAGACTATTGTACTAGTAATTGAGATTTACCATTCAGCAATCTCTAGGCCCCTAGTTTATTACGATTATGAATAGATAATATGAGTCTGTCACAGGAAGTGAAACGGTTATATACGGATTTTACGAATTCGGACCACAGAAAATTTTGTGTGCCAATCTATGAGCAATTACGTAGAAAATATTAAATAAATAAAAAAATTATTGTTAGTAACGAGCAGATTATTACATATTAAAAGGGTAAAATTTTAGTCAAAAATTGATATTTTAGTTATTTATCAAAATTGACCCAGCAATAAACTTAGTCGAGACATTAAGTCACTGCTTTAATTTGGTGTTTTAATGGATGGCATGCATTACTAGTTGAACCATTTAAAGAAAAATTAATTAATTAAATATATAATCATATAATTTAGTTTTCAGACGTGATAATATAAATTAGTTTAAGTTATTTCTTTCTACTATTTACTTTAAGTTATATTAACATATTATTTAATTAAAATATTAATTAAAAAAAACAAACAAACAGCATCAAGTCATCAACAACAACATGCTACGGGTATGCTACATATACCAAAGAGCATGTTAGCTCAGTGATCAACAGACCTGTCCTTATTTTTATAGTTTAATTTTGATACATTTGAACTATGTAAAATATTTTATACAATCGTATAATTATATTCGTTATTTTAGATAATTAATTACAAATTAACAAAAAAAAATAGTTATTTTTGTTGACATGTAAAATAACTTCACATTGATAATACATCAAAATTATGAAAAATACTACAATACTGAACTACGTTTAATTTTATGAGTAAAGCCCATTAGCCTTTTTACCATGTGAGACATAGACATACTGTCAATAAATGTATAGGACCCCCAAACCAGCAACATAAACAAAAACTGTACATTCTTATTGGCCCTACTATTTGTATGTGGCCAGTGTAGTGCTTGTATGTATGAAAGAGAAAGCTGCCTAGCACATTAGCACGTAGGCCTCATTCAGAACTGACAAGTGCTCCTGGTCCTGGAACTTGTATTGTATAGTTGTATCATGGCATTGGCCTTTTTGCTTTTAATCTATTTGTCCACTATTTTTAGAATCAATTATTAATTTTTAATTCAAGCTCAGTTAATCAATAATTACATCATTAATCCACTTAAATAAGCGTCACGACTCGAATTTTGCATAGTACATACAACAATTTAATGGCCAAAAATTGATTACGTCACCATAGAAATTTATTTTTATTTAAAATTTCCTATAAAATGACTAACAAATTATCTCTCAGTAGATCAAGTTAATTCTTGTTACATATTATATTTTTTAAAATTATATTTACGTAATTCTTCTGGACATTGGGCCTGCACGGCCCAAAAGCCAAACATGGACCCCAATCCCACTCTTGGCCCAACAAGGGACACAGATTGGATCCACGAGCTAACCAACCATCCGATTTATACGCCCACGGCGGTAAGTCCTGGAATGTCGGACACTCAAGTCCAAAGCTAACCGACCCCCAAACAATCGGGGACACAACGGGTATATAAAGGGAAGATCAGCTCTTCCCTCAGGTACGTCCTCTAAACCCTACCCAATCGTTGTACTCTCGAAGACTCCCAAATCCTTATTTGGTGATTCTTCTCTAGCACGCCACCTACACACACATCAACTCTCAGCCTTCTTCCTTGGTACCTCCGGTCACTCCGGAAGTCCCAAACCCCTGAAGGTACATTATGTACATTGGCGTCGTCTGTGGGAACTTCCTAACTAACGATGGTGAACCAAGATGAATAAGGAGTTGTTTACTCTGACCATTCTGGAGACGAGCGTCACCAGAATCGACAGCAAAACTAACAGCAGGTCGGTCTCGACCTCAATACAACTGCAAACGGTAGCCAAGAATCGGCTGGCCGGAACGCTGAATCGGGCGGAACCCAAAACAGCCAGCCCAACCCAAGCGGCCATAACCCTGAAGGCCGGCGAAATACCAGCGCCTTTGACAGGCTAGGTCCCGGACATCCAGAGCCCAGGCCGTTCGGCGGGATCGGCTCGGATGATACCCAGATCATGCAGGACCTGAGACATCGCATGAAGGCTATGGAACTCGAAGTCAAAGAACTTCGGAAAGAAAACACAGAACTCAAGAACGTCGCCCAAGACTTAAGAGCGCGACGACGTTCACCTCCCCGACGCCGCGAACGTTCCAGGACACACTCCCCGTCCAAAAGACGTCCGCGCAGTCCTCCCCGACGGAGACGACACCAGAACAGTTCCGAAAGCCCGGATTCATCCTCTGATGAATCCCATGAGGGGAGGCGAAGACGCCCTCGCCGCTACAAAAAGGATGAGAAACCGTGAAGGGACACCACCCGTCGACGGACACAGTCCTCTCTCGAGTCGAATCCTCAAAGTCCAACTTCCTAAAGGCTTCGTAAAGCCGACGGATATGAAGTAAGACGGATCGACGGACCCTTACGTCCACCTCAATGATTTTGAGCACCGAATGATCTGTGATGGGGCCATAGATGAAGTCAAGTGCCGAGCCTTTCCGGTGGCCTTGACCAGATCGGCCGCACAATGGTTCACGTCCTTACCGGCGGGTTCTATCTCAACCTATTCTAAAATAAGAGAGCTATTCCTCAACGAGTTCACAACGAGCATGGACAACAAGAAACACCCAATGAACCTCCTTGCTGTAGTCCAAAGGCCTAACGAGACCACAAGGAAATACATCGAGAGGTTTAATGCCGAATGCAAAACCATAGACAGACTCATCGATGGGGCGGCAAGTTTATGCCTGGCTAACGGCATTACCAACGACGACTTCAGAAAAAAATTAACTACCAAACCTGTGTGGACCCGAAAGGAGATGCAAGCCAAAGCAAAGGAATTTATCCATCATGAAGAACTTAATCGGGTGGTCGCGGCGACCAAGAACCAACAAGCCCATACGGCATCCCGGGGCAACACCTCAACGGCGCACCCTAGGGACACTCAGCGGGAACAAGGACAAAGGGGAAACCCTAAGTTCGCAAAACAGAAATATGACCATTATACCCCTCTGATAGCATCAATCACGGAGATATACCAACAAATCTCCGATAAGGGCATCTTACCTCGGGCCAGGACCCTACGAGGAAGAACCCAAAATGCCAAGAATAAGACTTTGTTTTGTGATTACCATCAAGGATACGGGCACAAAACACAGGACTGTTACAACCTAAAGGATGCTATTGAACAAGCAATCAGAGAGGGAAAGCTCAACGAATTCATCCAAATTAATCGTGAACCCCGGAACGCCGGTCGAGAACGGTCGGAAGGGCCAGAAACTCAGAACCCTCGGAACCTCAGGGAGGCCGACGAAACGATGCCTATCGTTCCCGTGATTACCGGGGTCAACCATACGGACAAATCTAGGTCAGCCCACAAGAAGGATTTCAAAATCCTAGCGACTGTACGAAGCGCCCCACAACTGCCAGCGATCACGTTCAGCAACAACGACTTCGAACATGGAATAGCTGACTCCGACGCACCCATGGTGATCTCGGCTGGCGTCGATCCGGGTATAGTCCAAAGAATCTTAGTCGATACAGGCGCAGACTCCAATATTATGTTCCAACATGCATTTGATGTATTGGGATTCAAAGACCAGAACTTGAAGACACACCAACCCGAAGTCATGGGACTTGGCGACCATTTCATCAAACCGGATGGAAGCATAGAGCTCCCGATTTACATCGGGGCCGGTAACCTCTGAAGGACGGTGATGGCTAAATTTGTGGTGCTGAAAAATTCGACGGCGTACAACGTCATTCTAGGCCGAAAGACAATCAATGATTTCTCTGCGGCTGTTTTCACCAAATTCCTAGTAATGAAGTATGAGACAGATTCGGGTGACTTCGGTACCCTCTATGGAGATCGGGTGATGGCCAAAAAATGCAGCCATAACAACCTAGCTCTCCGAACCAAATCCCAGGATGCTGCCGGTGTCTACCTAGCCGATCTCGACGCTAGGGTTGAAGAGCAACCCCGACCGAAGCCCGACGGAGACCTAGAAAAGGTTCAAATCGAAGATTCCTTAGAACGCCACACGTTCTTAAATCGGAACTTGCCATATGAACTTAAGCAACAATTGTCGGAGTTCCTCAGAAACAACGGCGACCTCTTCGCCTTCACCCCAGCCGATATGCCAGGGATTGACCCCTCCGTAATGTCGCATTCTCTCGCCATCGACCCAAAACATCGTCCTGTAGCCCAAAGGAAACGGCGCATGTCGGATGATAGAGCATCGGAGGTCAAAAAGCAAACCAAGGCACTCCTCGAAGCTGGCTTTATTTGAGAGTTACCTTACTCCACCTGGTTAGCTAATGTGGTATTAGTTAAAAAGGCAAATGAGAAGTGGAGAATGTGCGTCGACTACTCCGACCTAAACAAAGCCTGCCCAAAGGACGCCTTCCCACTCCCTAGCATCGACGGACTAATGGACGCCTCTTCCGGCTACAAGTACCTTTCTTTCATGGATGCCTACTCGGGTTACAATCAAATCCCGATGCATAAGCCCGATGAAGAAAAAACGGCTTTTATAACGCTGGATGGAATTTACTGTTACACGGCAATGCCATTTGGCCTCACGAATGCCGGTGCAACCTACCAACGATTAATGACGAAGATCTTCAATGATCTCATTGGGCAGAAGATAGAAGCCTATGCAGACGATATGTTGGTAAAGACGGAAGATCCTAATAACTTGATCTCCGACCTTGAAGAAGTCTTTCGTTCTTTGAGGCAGTACAAAATGCGGCTAAATCCTCTAAAATGCGCCTTCGGCATAGAAGCAGGAAAACTCTTGGGATTTATGATCACTCAAAGAGGAGTAGAGGTCAACCTTGAGAAGTGTGAAGCAATCCTACAACTGCCTAGCCCTTCTAGCCTAAAAGAAGTCCAACGGCTCAACGGCAAGTTAACGGCACTATCTCGTTTCCTCAAAGCTTTGGCAAGAAATGCCTTCCCTTCTTCAAACTGATGAAGAAAGGAATCACCTTTGAGTGGACGTCTGAGTGTGAAGAGGCATTCCAAAAATTCAAGACCAAACTCTCGGAACCTTCAGTCCTGACGAGGCCGGTCAATGGAGAACCTCTATACCTCTATCTATCCATCATCGACGAGGCCATTGCAACGGCCCTAGTGAGAGAAGATAAGTCGGGCAACCAAATGCCCGTATACTTCACGGGTCGAGTTTTACATGAAGCTAAACTAAGGTATTCCAAGATTGAGAAGCTGACATTCGCCCTTCTCGTTACGGCCAGGCGGCTACGACCATACTTCCAAAGCCACACTATCATAGTCCACACTGATCAGGCAATACGGAACATCTTACAGAAACCTGACCTAGCTGGACGGATGCTCGGATGGGCCATTGAGTTGTCCCAGTTCGACATCCAATTTCAACCCCGAACGGCAATCAAGGCACAAGCGATGTCAGATTTTCTAGCCGAGATGGTCGTCGTTGGGGTTACTACGAAAGAAACTAGAGCTTGGAAACTCCATGTCGACGGATCTTCCACTCCTAACTCTGGAGGAGCCGGTGTGATCTTGGAGAACCTAGAGGGGATGATGATTGGACAATCCATAAGATATGAGTTCCCGATCTCAAATAACCAAGCGGAGTACGAAGCTCTCCTTGCAGGGTTGTCGTTAGCCGAAGAAGTCGGAGCAAAGTCCTTAGAAATCTGCACTGATTCCCAGGTCGTCAGTTCGCGAGTCAACGGAACATACCAAGCCAAGGACGCACTTCTCAAAAGGTACTTAGTCAAAGTCAAGAAAGCATTCCAAAATTTTGAGAAAGTAGAAATCACCCACGTCCCACGAGAACGGAACGCCAGAGCAGACCTCTTATCCAAATTGGCCAGTACTAAACCCGGTTCAGGGAACCGATCCCTACTCCAAGGAGTCATGAGAGAACCCTCGGTAACCACAGCCGAGATCGATTACTTCCCGATCACCAAGATCACAACTTGGATGACCCCCATCCAAGATTTCCTAGAAACAGGGAACCTCCCTTCCGAACAAAAGGAAGCAAAGAGAATAAAAAGGGAGTCGACTAAGTTTGTCGTCGTTTCCGGCCAGCTATATAAAAGGGGTATTGACTTACCCCTCCTGAAATGCCTCGGCCCGACACAAACTGATTACGTGATAAGGGAAGTTCACGAAGGGTGTTGCGGACACCACGATGGTGGGAAGTCGTTAGCACGAAAACTCATTCGAGCCGGCTACTATTGGCCGACCATGATGAAAGACTCCATTGACTTTGTCGAAACCTGTGAAAAATGCCAACTCCACGCTAACTTTCACAAAGCACCGCCAGAAAAGATGGTACCCATTTCATCGGAACGACCTTTCGGCATGTGGGGAATCGACCTTATCGGCCCTTTCCCATTAGCACCGGGCTAGCTGAAATACCTCATCGTGGCCATCGATTACTACACTAAATGGATCGAGGCTGAACCACTAGCCACAATCACAGCAGCTAAGTGCTAGAAACTCGTATGGAAGCAGATAATTACAAGATTCGGCATCCCGTCCATCCTCATTACGGACAACGGAACCCGGTTCGCCGATCAAAAATTCAGAGAGTCGGCAACCGAGTTTGGGATCAACCAACGATTCTGCTCAGTGGAACACCCTCAAGCAAACAGACAAATAGAAGCTGCCAACAAGGTACTTGTAAAAGGTATCAAAAAAAGGCTCGATGAAGCGCAAGGATTATGGGCCGAAGAGTTGGCCTCAGTACTATGGTCATACCGTACCACCCCACAGTCGTCAACTGGAGAAACACCGTTCCGACTAACATACGGGGTTGACGCCATCATACCAGCTGAAATCGGAGAACCTAGCCCAAGGCTGCTCCTAGGGTCGGAAGACCCAACGACCGATAGAAACCTTATCGAAGAGATCCGAGCAAGGGCTCACCTATCGGAACTGGCACTCAAGCAAAGAATGAGCGTCTGATACAACAAAGGAACGGTCAAACGACATTTCGAAGTTGGTGATTTGGTCCTACGTCGGAACGACATCGGACCGCCAACTCCAGGAGAATGAAAGCTGACACCCAATGGGAAGGACCATATTGGGTAGCCAACGACCTCGGAAAAGGTGTGTACAAACTAGAACAACTTGACGGAGCAGAAATTCCCAGAAGCTGGAACGCCTCCAACCTTCGTCGTTTTTACTCTTAAGCACTTTCCACTTTTATTCTCCTCCTTAGAAGTAGATTATTAGTTGTCACATTCATGTTTACATTTCTTTACTTCTTGTCACATTCATGTTCATATTTCTTTAAAGACTTGCTTTATTTAATAAAAAGGGGTACTCTTTTCCCTATCCGAGGTATCTCAACCCGAGAGGTCAGAAGGTTTTAACGAGACCCCAATCATTCTCAGAATTCTCATTTTCGGATTCAGTTAAACCTAACGGCATTCGCTATACTCTCTCTTCCTCATTAAATTTTGGAAGAAGAAGAAAGCGACTATATTTCAGAATACGGGAATTGATCACTCCCTTCCAAAAAACGAAAATTAACTAAGTCCAAAAGGCCATGCCAACACAGTTATACACAAAAAATCCAAAAAACGGCTAAGTATAAAACTTAGACAAAGCAAAGACTAACCCAAAACGGAGTTTAATAAGTTAAGTGATCCGACCCGACAATGCGGTCCGACGGATCCGATTTACAAAATTCAAACGGGAACCCGACCCAGGTAAGGCACGACGGGCTCCCTTACAATTTTCACATTGTTCACAAACGAAGTATAAAGTTTAAAAATAAAAGGCTAAGAACCTATGTAGGAGGAGGGTCCATCGGGAGGTCTACCACCTTCCCGTCCACAACCTCTTTCAGAAAGCCAATCTGAGAAACATCAAACTCAAGGATCAAGACGGCAAGCTGAGCCTTCAAAACTCCCTCAGTCGCCGCCACGGCAGCCTTAGCATCCTCAGCATTGTCATCCCGTTGTTTCTCAAGGATCAGAATTTCCTTTTCGGCGCGGTCGGCACGGGCCTTCTCGGCAGCAACGGAATCCTTGAGATTTGTAACCTCGAATTCCAACTCCTTGATCCGACCCTGCAAGACAGCAGTCTCCTCATCCTTCTTCTGCTAAAGAACCTCCAAATTCTTCCCCGCAGTCTTCAAATCTTCCTCAGCCTTACCCTTGGCCGCAGCAGCGTCCTTCAATTGCTCTTCCAGCACAACCTTTTGAAGGTTGAGAACCTTCAAATCACCAACTAACCTTTGGTTATGCCTCTCTGCCTCGTCCATCATGTTCAAACGAGGCTCCACCGACTTCATGATAATCGCGGACTTCAACAAGGCCCATTGAACCCAACGGAAGCTCTCAACGGGGTCGTAATCCCGAAGAACCTCCTGAGCCTTGGGCCCTAACAAGTTTTCAACAATAAACTTAGAGGCATCAAAAGACCGATCCAAAGAGCTAAACTCCCGAGCCGAGGTCTCCGTCCTTTGCCTCTTGGCGGCTGAAGTCTCAACGGGCATCGATCACCTGCTGGAAGAAGGAGAAGATAATTGCTGCTCCCGGACCGGAGACGCCACCTCACGGTTAACTTCGACATTCCTTCCCCCGTCGTTCGAACTTCCCTCCTCAGGAGTGATGATCACGTTAGGAGTTGGACCGACCGGCAGAGTGCTACCTCGGGCCGTCGAAGACGGACCCGACCCAGCATAACCAGCCACCGGTGTAATCGGAACGGCGGCACCTGCGAAAGCAGGAGGACAGACCAAGCCGCGCAAGCGATTCAAAGTGACATCATTTCCCGCCATCCTCACTACAAAAGAATAAGACGTAATCAGACTAAGTTCATAAGTACAAAACAGAGTAAGTATTACAAGTTAAAGCTATAAATATGTGCAAATAAATTTTCTCATACCGACGTCTCTCCGAGCATCCTCCGGTCTACCCAACAAGACCTTCGGAGCCAAGTTCTTCTTTGAAAACAAAGAAATCAACACGTCGACGATTTCTTTTTGATGGGCCCTCAAGCCCTTGTAGGTCACAGGAGCAACATCGAACCCAGCCCTGTCGGTCCAATATGATCGAAACCGACCATCCCCTTCTAGGCTCAACCAAAAGGGTCGATGAGTTCCTACAGGTAAAATCTTAAAGAAGCGACCTTTGAAATCATGGAAGGAATCTTCAAAGAGCCCAAAAATCTTCCGATATTTGGTCGGCCTCATCGACATATACCCCTTCTTCATTTTGCCTTGGGTATTTGCCGAATAAAATGTAAAGAGGCACATGAAAACCTCTGGTTCTTGTGGCAACTGCAGCCACTCAGTCACCAGCTCGAAACATCGAATGGATGCGCAAGCGTTAGGGTGAAGCTGCGACGGCGCGACGCACGCCCGGTTCAGGAGGCGCTGCTGAAAGTCGGTAAACGGAACCCGAATACCAAACTCGGTGAACATTACTTCGTTCACCCACAGCCAATGTGGCTTCGTCGGGTGATCCAGGTTCATAAAGCACACCCGTTCACCCCGACGCGCCGCCTCAACCTTATATCGACGCTCCAACTCGCCGCCGCCAAATATAACCCATGTTCCCTTCAACTCGTCTAGATAAGCTTGACTCAATATCGGCGGCGCCCCAAGAACGTCGGGAGCTACCCATCGGTAAAGGGTCGATAGCTCTCACGGCATTTGAACCGCCTCAGCCGCTACGGCCTCCTGTCCACCTTCGGGGTTCTCTGCCATTAAATTCACCTGATGAAGGGAAGAAAACACCAAAATAAGCCGAAGAAACTCAGTTTTATAAAAGGTTGAGAAAACAGACGGCGAAAATAACCGCCATCAACGGCCAAAGTTGGTCCTTTCACCCCATCAGAGAAATGAAACGGCCGAGAAATCCCATGGGACGTCAGGCCACTATTTACTAAACACTCTCACAAAATAGGGAGAGTAAAATACACAAAATACCTACAAGGAAGAAGCAGAAGAACAATACCTGAAAACGAAGAGAAGAACCTCGCAGTGATTTCTCCTTGAAGAAGCAGAAAAGTAAAATCCTCGGGACAATTCTCCTTCGAAACAGCAGAGAAGAGAAAAAATGAGAAGTGGAGGAGGAGGAGAAATGAGAATGAAAGAGAAGGAGAAATGAGAGTGAGAAATGAGAGAGAGAAAACTCCCCTTTTTCACTCCCCCCTTACGTTTAAGTAAAAAGGGCAAGAGGGGGAAGAAACCACTCCATATCCCTTCACAAATTCAAAATTTAAGAGGGGCATAAGAGTAATAAACACCACCCTTAAAAGCAGTCATTAAAAACACGAATCCCAAAGAGAAACGTTTTCTCTCCCCCACGTTCTTCGAAGTGACTTATGACAAGCTGTCAACTCAAACTGACGCTTCTCATGCCAGAAGTTTCAAGAACGCGCTTCGGAAAGAAAAACGCTACTCCGACATAACCACTCGTGAACTTGGGCCTGACCAACACACGAAGTACAGATCTTCCAAAGTTCCGGCGTGACCACTCGCAAGCTCGGGGCAGATCAATTTATAAAGCTCGGATCCTCCGAAGCTCCATAAGTTCAGGGCAACTATTCTGGACATTGGGCCTGCACGGCCCAAAAGCCAAACGTGGACCCCAATCCCACTCTTGGCCCAACAAGGGACACGGATTGGATCCACAAGCTAACCAACCATCCGACTTATACGCACACGGCGGTAAGTCCTAGAATGTCGGACACTCAAGTCCAAAGCTAACCGACCCCAAACAATCGAAGCCACAACAGGTATATAAAGGGAAGATCAGCTCTTCCCTCAGGTACGTCCTCTAAACCCTACCCAATCGTTGTGCTCTCGAAGACTCCCAAATCCTTATTTGGCGATTCTTCTCTAGCACGCCACCTACACACACATCAACTCTCAGCCTTCTTCCTTGGTACCTCCGGTCACTCCGGAAGTCCCAAACCCCTGAAGGTACATTCTGTACAGTAATCATATATTATATTTTATAATTAATATATAAATATAATATAAAAAATTCTATTAATATGTTTTTCATATTTATTTAATTACTATTTTTAGTTTATATATATTCACTCTTTCTTAAATTAATTAATTTTTATTTGCACAAATTATTAATAAAATTTAATGTTTATTTTAATAATTTTATTCAATCAAAATATTAGTTAATATAAAATTTATCAATATAAAACGGAAATAATAATTAATAAATATAAAAAATAAATTTTAATTTAATGTTTCATATTATATATAGTAATTAGAAAATATAATATATAATTATGTGATATATTGAGAAAAAAAAAAGATAATATATAACATTAATTTGACCTAGTATCTCAAGTTCATTTTTCAAATTCCATCTGTTAACAATCCCAGAGTTACTGCACGGATAAAATTGTAGAAGTTATTGTAGTAGAGAAGAATTTTCGGTATAAAAATTAGGCAAATTTTGTGGTGCCACGCACAAAATAGTGGCGCGATACAAAAGATAATTTGAAGCATTGTTTGTTGAATGTATATGATGGATGCCGTCTATTAAAAGAGATGATTTGAATGAGATGGAATGGATTAACTACGAAGCAGGTAATAACTCTTTATTTATTTTTTTTCAATATTAATGGTTTTTGGAATTTGGAATTTTAGATTCACTAAAAAAATTATGATTTACAAGATAAGAAATTATAATGGTTCACCGAAAAAGAAAAACATATTATTTACCCTACAAAATACCTCAAATAATAATAATAATAATAATAATAATAATAATAAATAAATAAATAAATAAATAAAAAGACAGAGTACAAATAGAACAAGAAAAATAAAATAATATTATGGAATGATTTTTTTCATTTATTTATTTTTATATTTTAAATAAAATAAATGAACTATTTAATACTTATTATGAAATGACAAAAAAAAAATAGTACATGATATTTTTTTTTGGTAGGAGGGTATCCTATTACATGATATCTTATTACTCATTGTTAAATTTCTAATATTTAACGTTTGATTGCATTGAACTTATTGCATCATGTTGGTAGCAATTTTATAAAAGTTTAATTTTGATGCTATGACGGTGTAAAGAGTTTTACACAATCATCCAATCAGATTAATGTTGAGGTTCAAGTGCGAGTGGACACTAAAGTTAGTCCCACATTGAAGGAAACAAAGAGGAGTGGGGAGTTTATAAGATGAGAAACTCACTTACTTAATATCTTAAGGTTTTAAGTTCGATGTGGTGTCTTCTCATCTTGTGTTCCTTCACTTGGTTCCTCTCTAAAGTCTCTCTGGTTTTGCACTAACGGTGTATGGAAATTAAATTCATTTTATAATGGAATAAATATTTAAAATTCTTCTTAATTATAAAATTTTAATAAAATAAAGTAATTTTGATGCAAGATATTTTAAATCCAGTTTTCAAATTATATTAAATATTTGTATTTCTAAAAACTAAATATCGAGTGTCTAGATGCAGTGGTAATAACTCTTTTTAGAAATTATTGTATTATATTATAAAGCTTATTTTGATTAGTTCATTTAACTAAATATAGATAAACAATAAAACATGAAATATTTTGGTAAAAATATTTTTATTTATAATAGTTTTAATATAATTAAAAGATACAAATAGCCTTTTATTTAATATAAAATAAATAATTTGATTGAATTTAATTGAATAAAATAGGTGTACATCTAGAATTATTGAATAGCAAAATAATATGACATGGTGTTTTTCAAAAATAACAATAATTAAATATATTGGCAGTATAAAAAAACAAAGTTGCACTATCATTTGTTGTATTGATATGAATAATTTTATTTGCAAATTAAAATCAATCACCAAAACCAGTCATTTTATATAAATGTATCAACCACCAATTTGAAATTAACTAAATGTCATATATACTACTTTTAGAATGAATAAAGATTAAATTTGATATTTAGACTGCATTCGAAATCTCGGGAGCATATAACATCTTAGATAGATAAAATTGTACATCTAAAATAGTATGTTACAAAACTTTTACTATATAACAATGAACAATGCTATAGAATCAAAGTTCTTAGGGAGCCAATAATTAAGTTATTACCTAAAATTTATATGAGTTATCATCCATAATTCATATATTAAATATTAAGTTATCATCTAAAATTTATATAAGTTATCATATGTAATATGTATTAGCTCTTTATTGTCCATAAGGTGTTGGTTCCATACTCTTTTCTATAAGAATTTGTTACGATTTTAATTGTATCTATTCGATTTCATATTTTTACTTAATCCAATTTTATTTAAATGATTTAATTTTTTATTTTTAAGTTTTTTTTTTAAAATTTACATAGTTACAATTTAAATTAATGATTTAATTTAATCTAATATAGTAGTTACTAAGTTTTGCAAATTCGTATTATCAAAATTAATTATTGATATGCTAATTAATAAATTAAAATGAACAATACTAGTAAATCAACGTTAGGAAGTCATTAGGAAGCCAATTATTAAGATCATCCAAAATTTATATGACTTATTATTCGTAGCTCATATATTCAATATTAAATTATCATTCAAAATTTATATGAATTATCATTTATAGTATGTGTTAGTTTTCTAATCTTTTCAATTAAAATTATGTCATAACTAGACATGTGTATATTAAATACAACTGAATTGAGAGAAAAAAAAAACTACAACTGAATTCGAACATTAGAGAAAACGCAATTTAAAGATATTAGTAAATAATATATTTATTTATAAACATAAAATTTTATCAGTATATGTTAATTAAAATTTTAATTAATTATTTTTTAATTTGTTGTCTTATTTTGAGATTCTATCCTCTAAAATAAAAGGAAAAAGAAAAACAGTGAAACAAGAATTAAGAAATATTAATGAAAATGTACATTTTAAATTTAAATAATATAAAAGGCAAAGAAAGACAAAGAAAACGGAAAACAAGGAAGGATGACACTGTGCCACTAATTTATAGCAGGCACCACGGAGTTAGCCTAAGAGATTATAACAAAGTTTTTCAATTCATATCAAGGCTTTCTGTAAGGTGGAATGGTGGTCCATTCCATGATGATCCAGATAGAATATTCCTAAATGAGGTTGTGATTTTATAATAAATAATATCAAACTTCCATTGGCTAATGAGTTAATAGCAAAATCTGGTGACAATCGAAGAAAAAAGGTAAGGATTTTTACTGATAATTAATAAGTCTCCCGGGATATGTATCTGATTTATATTTGTTATGAAACCTTACACTCAGATAGATCATTATGAATTACTTTATTGCTTTACCTCCGTGCTATGATCAATAGATAATCTTTCCGTTTAAGAATCAAATAGATGCATCATATCTTAGAACATTCATAGATACCGAGAATATCAGTGACAATGAAATTTACTAGCAGCAAGAGAACATCACAGTTTTATGCTTATTCATGAAATCATCTAGACTCAACAATTGATCTTTATGTGCCAAGCTATGCCATAAAAGACTTTTGTTCTACACATAAATAAACCGCAAATATAACCAAAACACTTAACAGCTAACTAACAAACGGTAACCCAAGACCTCTAAGACCGACATAAAACCCGACTCTTCTGGTGAAGCATTCATCCGACTGCTATCGCGATGCGTTACAGCTTCATTCCTTGCCATCTGCTGCACGAAGCGAACCAAGTTGAACCGGGGCTTGGGTTTGCACCACTTTGGATGATCCATACACTGATAAATCAACACCTGAAGCCTTCTCCTTCTCAAGCTGCTCCTTGATCCAGAAGTAGGTGATCCTCAGCCCATCCTACAAAATCAGAACCGATATGCCGTGAATCGATACAAAATCCGGTGGATGGTCAACAAAATCATAAAGTATGAGGGGACAGGAACAAGCGCTAAGTCTTAATTCAGTCGAAAAACCCGAACATTACACATGACATTACTCGTTTTATACACACTCAAATGAGCAGACCGTTGAATCATTACTAAAGCAAACCAGGACCTTAACTCTGAATAAATTTTATAAAAGGTTTCGCGAGATTAATTATAATAATACCTTCAACTTCATAGTTGGAGCCCAGCCCAGTTTCTCCTTAATCAATGTGTTGTCCGAGTTACGGCCACGAACTCCCTCTGGGCCAGGAATGTGATGGACCGGAATATTCTTGTTCTCAAAGCTAAGAACAATGTCAGCCATCTCATTCATGCTAACCATCTCGTCACTTCCAATGTTTACCGGCTCACGGAAATCTGATTTAGTCAATCTTAAAGCAACAATGGAACATAATGTTAAGCCTTGTCAAAGAATAATTGAAATTACTCGAGAAATAAACCGAAGATAATAATATATACAACAAAGTTTACAAATTACAATTACCTCAACACTCCTTCAACACACTCATCAATGAAGGTGAATGATCGTGTTTGCAATCCATCACCCCACATCTCAAATCTATCAGTTGAAGTGAGGGCCTTTCGGCAAAAAGCAGCAGGAGCCTTCTCCCTTCCACCTGCAAGAAATAATGACAAAGCAATTAACATATTAAATCCACCGAAAAATTGAAAATGACACTGAAATTTCCCATTCAGATAAGACCACATGCCTTTCCATGTTCCGAAAGGGCCATATATGTTATGGAACCTCCCAATGCGGCACTCGATTCCAAAATCTTTGTTGTAATGCTTGCATATTTCCTCTGTTGCAAGCTTCTCTAGCCCATATGCATCTTGTGGCTAAAATCCATAACAAAATCACACACATTTATACCAAATACCTTGCATCGAAAACAAAGAACTAACTTAAATCGAACAACTGCAAGAATCAGAAACAAACCTCAGCAGGCCAGGCATCTGACTCCTTCAAGCTCACATTAGTAGTTTCCAACTGTTTGAATTCAGGGTAGATACAAGCACTAGAGGCATAAAAGAACCTAAAGCAGAAAAGCATTTGCAACATTGGTCAAGTATATGGCTATAAGATTGAAACCAAACCCATGACATAAATTGTAACCATAGCAGCATTTCAAAACATGTCATTCTGTCAATGCACAACCATAGCAGCTATATGAATGGTTAAATGTAACACTAATACATTCAAATTGTGTAACGGCTAACCTCTTGATGCCGTTAATCCTAGCAGCCTCAATCATGTTGAAGCTAATCATTGTGTTGTTGTACATAATGACAGAGTGGTTGGACTGAATGAAACCCATTCCACCCATATCAGCAGCAAGATTGAATACATGGTCAACACCCTTAGTGACCTTAAGGCAATTATCCATGACCCTAAGATCAACAAGATGGAACTCATCACAGAACATGTCCTCAGACATGTGCTCATTCTTCTTCCAGTCAGAAGCAATAATGTAGTGTCCCTCGGCCTTAAGGCGCCGCGCTATGTGCGACGCGATGAAGCCTCCGGCGCCGGTGATGGAAACCCTGAGCTTCTCTGATGGCCAGTAAGGCTCTCTCTCAAGATTCTCATAGGTGTATGCACCATAGTCAGTTGTTCCAGTGCTTCCCATTCTGCACAAATTGGTTGAAAATTGAAAATTCAGCTCAAAACATGAGCAGATAATAATTCACAAACAATGCAGAGAGTGAGAAAACGTTCCTCTTTCTAAGGAAGAAAAAAAAGAGAGTGAGAATCACGAAATACAACACATGCTAGCACATGAGAGAGATAAATAACAAAATGCAATAAAATAAGTGAACCACATGAAAAATTATAATCACACTATATGTAGTTGACCCTAAAAACACCACAATTCTTAAAAAAAAATTTATCAGAATTTAGAAGCATGTCAGTAAAATAAGAATAAGAATAATGAATCTAGCATTTTCCACAAAAGGGGAAGGCAAAAGAGGGGAATAAAACAGCATGCAGAAAAGAATAATTTAAAACCCTAAAAATTGGAAAATGAAAAAGGGGAAGACAAGACAAACCTATGGAGAGAGAGGTAGAAGATAGAGAAGGAGAAAAGGAATGTTGTGAATGAAAGAAAGAAAGGGAAAATGGTTTGAAGTGAAGGGATGGGATTGGTATGTGATATGTGTTATGGCTATATATAGAGTGGGAAAGGGAGGGCCACTCATTTTGGCTATTCGCTGAGGAGGTAAACTCAGTATACAGCACCACCACCACCCACCACAACAACATGCACTTTCCTTCCTCAATTCATATACACAATCCTAATCATTCAATGCTTTTTTCCTCACATTCTTGCTCATTTTTTGAGTTTTGACTGCTCTCTCTCTCTTTCCAATTCAATTCATTATTAATCTTTTAATGCATTCCAAAATATAAATAATTCAGAGTAAAAATGGGTGGTTAAATAAATTTTATATTTTGCCTTATTTCTTGTCTGTTATGTATGGGAGTTTTATTTAAAAATTGATTGTGAGCCAATAAATTACTGTATATATAAAGAGGAATGCTAGAGAGCTCATAGAGAGCGTATAAGTATAATTAGGGAAATAATTGATGATAAAAGAAGAGAAAAAGAAGAAAGAAAATTGATATTTACTTCTTATGAGCTCTCTAATATTAAATAAAATATAAATAATGCTACGAAACCAACGTTAGAAAATTAATAAGGAGTCAATGAGTGTAATTAGAAAAATAGTGAGTGATAAAAAAAAGAAAAATAATATTAAATTTTTATTATTTCCTTAATATTAACTAACAAAATTTTCTCATAAATAGAATTTAAAATTTGATAATTATTTAATTAAATTAGTGAGTTAATTATTGGCCTAATTTGGGTCCAAATAGTCAAATAATAATATAAAATGTAAATGCAAGCCGTCTTAGTTATGATAATATGATATTGATTTTATAAAATATAATATTGTACCCGCTTTAAGATATTATTATCAAGATATTAACACGGTATCATCAAATTGGTCAAGTGAAATGTATTTTATATTTTTAATCCAAGACTTCAAGAATAAAAATGTGTAGGAATTTATGAGATATCAGTCTTTTCATTTCTTAAATGAGTATTGCTAAATATTTATTTTATTTAATGAGGTATCATAAATGTTGTTGACCATTTTTGCTTTTTTGTTTCTTAATTTATTCAGACCTATATATTTAAGATATACCATTTATCATTTGGATCCTGTAATTAGAAGAATTTAATTCACACTAACATTGTCATTGTAAAAGAAATTTTATATATACATTTAATTAGATTTTTAATTAAATTTTTATAATGATGAAAATATTAAATATAATAAAATATTCTATTACATAAGTCCTAAATAAATATTCTATCATATAATAGAATATCTTTTTATATTTAAAATAATAAATATAATATTTTTAAATCGAAGGTGGTTCGATTTTATGCATTAACAAAATAATCATTTTCTTTTTTAAAATTATATAATAACGAGTATTTTTGGAAAGAAGATTTGGACATCAATACTCTCCATATTCTCATTATATATAGTTTAGATAGACAATAGTAAACTAAAATTAAACAAATTTATATCATAACCTTTTTTACGGAGATATTTTAATAAGTATGATAAATACATATATTTTTTGTGACTATGATAAATTGATACATATACATTGAGAGGAGAGAAGGAGTCAAATCTCATTTTTTACTTTGAATTTCAAGGGTTGCACTAAATTAGTAGTCAACTTTCTAATTGCATTAATATAATTTTGATATTGAAAAAATTATACTAAATTAATCATAAATATCTTTTTAAGGATTTTATGGTCAAGTTTACGGAAAGTTTGTCGAAAACTAACATAGTATAATTTTTCAAATATCGAAGATCATATTAATGCGATTGAGAAGTCAGAACCAATTTGATACAACTTATCAATTTTAAATTTCAAATTGAATTTAACTCGATGAGAAGAGACATCATTGTATTTATTTTTCAATATTTAGACAGGATGGGGTTTCCATAAAATATTTAAAGAAATTTAAATAAGTTAATACTCAAATACATATTGGGCACATATATAGGATAGAAAGTGAATTAAGAGCATCTTCAATTGTGCACTTTTTGAGTATCAATTCATCTTGAAAACACAAATGAATTGAATTGATATTTTGGTATGCATTGGAAGGAAATCTAAAAATGTTACCAGTATCATTAAGTTGATACCGTAATACTTGTACAACTCATTTAATGCAAGTTAATTTAACTTAATAAATAGTATTGTGTGGGGTCCAAATTGATATTAAATTAAAACTAAGCATTGGAGATGTTATCTCAAATATAGTATCAAATGAGATATGATCCAATAAATGCTGATGTGTCATTATATGGGATCCAAATTGATATTAAATTAAAATTCACCATTGAAAATGCTCTAAGTATTCCGTGATATCACTTATTCCAATATTCTTAACCATAAATTTTAAACATAAAATTTTTAAGAGAAAGTTTAGGAACCTATAGTTTGTTAGCCAATAAGTGACCAATAGACTTTTTTCTTTTTTTCTCTTTTCTTTTTACCACCCATTATTTCTCTAATTACATTAATTAACTCCGTATTAGTCCCCATTACATAACATTACTCAATTTTTTATTATTAAAATTAATTTAAAATCAACTATCAAAAGCACGGAAACGCTTGATATTTCAAAACACTTGATTCACCTACTATAGAATATAAATTTTTAGTTATATTATGATAAGTTATAATTCCTTATTCAGTGACTAGGTATTCTCTTTAGTCTTTACCATTCTACTCGGTAGGGGAATTATTACAATTTAAATGTAGTGTGCATTTTAAATAAATATATTTACTAAGGTTTGACTAATGAGAATCTGACGGAACTAGTTGATTTGATCGAATTCACAAAAATTGGTCAATCGATTCAATTCAACTAAAAAATTGAAGAAATCGATAAAAAAAAAAAATTAGTATGTTCGTTAAATGATTTTTTACAAAAAATACATATTTCTTATAAAATTATATTATTTTATTATATATAAGTCAATTCATATTAAATTTTAGTTAAATTTTTAACTCTACTAATTTGACGACGAATTCAATTTATAATCGCTGTGTTTTTTACTAACCATCTTCATCATATTTAAAGTTCAGAGCTGTATATAGATTAAAAAAGGAAAAAAATACTATCTATGCCACAATGGTTTGAGCCGAAAATCAATTTTGTCATAAAATATTTTTTTATTAAAAAATGTCAAAAATGTTTAGATTATAATAAAAAAAAACCTATGAAGATGAAAATGCCCTTACCCTAATGAAGACGTTTTCTTCCCGCGAAGCCTCCAAAACACATTTCACACAAATAGGAAGAAAAAAGAGAGATCAGTATCACATACTAAAACTAAATAAACAAAATTGTCAACAGAACACCTAACCAAAGTAGAAACAATGGGAAAACTCGTGCAAAAAAAATATACAGATTCTTTGGAGGTATTGCAAAGGCACCAAATCTCCACCAAAGCCATAACCAGATATGCATATTAATTGAAAACTGACACTATTAAACTACACTTGAAGCCATGTTGCAATCACAAAAGCATTAGAACACGAATGATTGTGCTTTTACAATGATATTGGGGGATTTGGTGTTCATTACAATGATAATAGCAATAAGCCTCGAAAATAAACTACACATTTTACGGCACAATAGAGGACTCTAGAATCTAGATAACAGTGAACGAAGCACTGAAGCAGTATCACACCGTTGGAGAAAAAAAAAAAAAGAAAATCAAGTTTCCAAAATCAGAAACTAGAAGAAACACGTCAAAGCGAGTTCACATTGAAAGCAAATCAGAAAAGAAAGCGAATCCAAATCGAAGAACTGTTTTCTACCTGAAGCCTCAACCGATCTTCGCTCCTCCGTGCCGCCATTGGCATCTCCGGAAGATGCAACCGCCACAGTCCAACGGCGAGCTTCCTAGCCGACACCGTCTGACTCTTCCTTCGGCAGCTTCTATGCCCGGCACCGACGATCGACTTCTGGTCCTCCTCGACCGGATCATCGTCTCCAACGCCGCCAATGTCTACGCCGTAGTTCCCTTCATGGATCTTCCACTTCAGCAGCGGCGTTTCCGGCCTGCTCCTCCTCCCGTTCGGAGCTCCGAGCTTCCACAATCGCTTCCCCGGCATCCTCGGCTTCCTCCGGTGAAAAGGGGCTTCGGCGGTTGGAGATCTGAGTCCGACGTAGGGTTAACCAAAAACATTTTCTCTACAATAAATTTGGGGGTTTCATTATTAAGCCGGTTTACATATAACAATTGAAAACTTCTTGGAGAGATTTGTAGGCGTTCTGTTGATAATTGGGAGATTTGGGGTTTTAGGGTTTCAGGATTCATTTTACTAAATACAACAAATAAACAATTACAATCCCTCACTAACTAAAATAACAAACAATAACTACTTAGGGGTAAATCCATTAATATGTTTTTTTATTAAAATCTAAATCTTTTTGGTATTTTTTAATTAGAAAAACCCTTTGTAGCAAAATTGATTTTCGGCCCAAATCATTGTGGCATAAAGAGTATTTTTCCATTAAAGAACTATTCTTAAATCAAGTAAATTGTACTAATCTCATGTACATAATAAGACTAATAAGAAGCATCGTTTAGTACTTTAGTCAAGCACATCACATGTGAATGTTAATATGATTAATGGTTAATAATGAAGCGGTAATTTTGAAGCAATCATTAGTAAAATATTATTATTACTATTCATTGAGAAGAAGCAGCTGAAGCTGTAGAGAGTACGGCGTGTGGAACGCCAGAAGAGACAAAAGGAGAATTTTGATTTGTGGAAGTAGGAAGCTACTTGGAAATTGGGTGTAAGTTGGTACCATTTTACATCCACATTTTCTTTTCTCATTAAGACAATTAAATAATTAAAGAAATACAAATATAGTACATAAACAGACACCAAAAAAAAAAAAAAATAGTACATAAACAATTTGTGTGGTTCATCTTGATTGCGCAATCCAGTTATCAACATTACCAACTTATCATCATTTGAATAAAATTGCTTAATTTTGGCCAATAATGGAATGCAAGATGCATCATGCATCTTCCTTTTTCGTTCTCATTATTTTGGCGTGGTTATATTAATTTAATAGTTGTTGTAATAATGCTGAGTTTTTAAACATATATAGGCTGCTATGTTGCCAAAAAATATATATAGAGCGAGGCTGCTATGACATTAAAAAAAAATTATAACTAAAAAGTGTGAAGTTTGAGTAATTTCTAACTAAAGATAGTCTTTGAAATATATAAATAAATTAAAAAATGTTATTTAATTGTATTATTTGCAAAAGAAAAGGGTTGCGGAAGGTGTAATTGAAACTTAATCCAATCATCGTGACATAGAGCAAAGATAGTATTGCACTAAAGTTAGGTTATTACTATGAAGCAACGCACTAGATGGCTCAAATTGCATGTGTCCGATTGTAATGTAATGCAAAATGAACAGCGATATCCATATTTTTATAAACAGATGAAGATAAATAAACTAATTCACAAAAGAAAATGATAATTGGATATATATTAACCCTTTTAGTGTTAGGTTTATCGTTATAGCTGAGTTAGGCCTCCCCATTATTCACTCCATTCGCCCCAATTCATTCTCCATATATACTTTTGCACCGTTCAAAAAGCAATACCAAATACGAGAGATTATATATTGAATCGCAGTTATAAAAAAAAAAAGAAAGAAAGAAATACCTTAACTTAAGTATCTATCTTAAATGCTTATACCTGCAAGCAACTTTTTAGAACAAAATTAAAAAGAAATCAAAATAAGCATGGAACGAGGAATAAAGAAGCATTTAAGAAATTAAAAACAAAATTACTATGAACTCATCTAAGATTCGTAAAATCAGTAATAATAAGCAAATTAAAGCAGATTAATAGAAATTAATAGAAAAGATTTGACATAATAGAAGATCATAAGATCCCCAACTAGATCAGCTAAAACCCTAACAAATAAATCATAACAAATCATAGACAATAGAATAGACATAAAAACACAAAAGCGACAGCAATACATTTCACCTTGCAGGGAAGGTCACAGCGATGGTGAGAGACAGAACAGAAGAGCGACGAAGAGGCCACAAGAGCAGGGGAATAACACCGAAGAGAGGAGTTGAACCTATGCAGTTGCGGCAGCGGTGGACTCAGAAGAGAACACCGGCAACGAAGAGAGCTGAAGCGGCAATAGCGACAGCGACGTTGAAGTGGCGGCGTTGAAGCAGAGAAGCGTTGAAGGAAGAAAACTCGAGCGATGTTTGTGAAAAGCTTTCAGCCTGTTTGGAAACTTTTAATGATATGGAATTCAATTTGAATTCCATTAAGAATTGAATTCTTGTCAGAATTGAATTGAATTTTAATGTTTGGAATAAATTAATAAAATTACAGAATTGAATTGAATTCTAGTGTTTGGAATGTATATTAATTGAATTGAAGTTCATATTTAGACAACGTTATCCTTTATTAACATCATATCATATTTAAATAATAAATATAACTAATTCTTTAACTAAGTTTATAACATATTCAACCTCAATTAAAATTACATACAAAATTATGTCAAAGAAACAACATTTGTGGACTTTTCGGAGGCCCATTAGACATGCTTGAGCTTTTGCCTCATGTGATAAGAGTGGATAAGAAACCTTTCATGTGGCAGCCATGAGGATACACCCATGAGAGTCACAAGCTATTACTCCAATACCAGCTATTCAATCCTCAATGCAAGAAGCATTTACATTAATTTTGAGGAGGTGAGTTGGTGGGCATTCCCAATTTTCTGGACTTCTTGCACCCGGTGGAGGAAATTGGGGATTTGCATCATAAATTAAAATTGCTTTCTTAAATTCTTCGTGCCTTTTGCAGATTAGAGAGACACTGACCCCTCTTTTTTGCAGATTTCGGAAGAGAGGAATGTGTTGTTGCTGCGTGCTCATAGAGAAAATGGATGAGGGAAGCAAAAATAAGTAATTAAATATATGGACATTTTAGATATTTTACATTTTAAATGAAATCCTAATGCAATGGAATTCCAAATCAGACCCATTTGGCTTGGAATTGATTTTGAAGGAAAATAATAGAATTGAATTCAATTTCATAGCACTCATTTACTTAACTTTTGTTTCAAACACTGGAATTCAATTGAATTCTTTTGGTAATTGAATTCCAAGAGTTTCCAAACACCTTGGAATTCGTGAAATTAAAACTCACTCTCACTGGCGTTATACCCTAGTTTTTTTTCTAATTAATAAAAGGAAATAAGGAATATATGGCGGTTAAAAAATGCCCAAATCTCATGTGATTGCCAATATCAAAATCAAAATTATGGCAGGATCATGAAGTGCGGAAAATAAATTATATTATGGCATTAATTGTGAACTGCCTTAATTTAATTGCCATTTTAAATAATCTTTTTTGTAGTGTACGGCCAAGAGTATGATAATTTTGGTGGTGTAATGGTAAAATAAAAAAGATAAAATAAAATAAAAGAGATAAGAAAATAATATTTTATTAATAAAGGGGGCAACATTCTGGTGCAAGCCCCAAATCATACATGCATACATATTACTGTTTTCTTCCCTAGCTGGCTCGCTGTTAGAAGCTGAGTGAAGTGAGTCACATGAGCCATGTTATTGGCTCATTCATTGTTGGAACAAGGTACCATATGCATGAGTTAAGTAATATTATGGGCTGAAGCATAAAAAATTAGGACGTGGTCGAAGTAAGTTAAACATCATGACTGAAGATTGAAAAAAAAATGATACGGAGTTGGAAGAAAAAAAATATTGAAAAAGAATATTGAATAAGGAGATAAAATAATATAAAAAAAATACCAAAAAAACAAAAAAAAATAAGGAGGTAAATAATTTTTAAAAAAGGGAAAATAAAAGAACGAATATGTATTCATAAAATTAATGAAAAATGCAGGTGATCAAAAATGTATTCTTAAAATAAATAAAACATAAATGGTCCTTTTAAAACTATTTCAAGAAGGGAGGAGTAAGATTTTGTTTTCCGTATTTTGGACTAAGGGACAAATATCTTTTCTTTTTCAAAAAAGCCTTGTGTGTATACGACCCTTCTTCAAATAATTATAAATTTTAAATAACATATACATGTAAACAGAATTAAATGTTAATCATGTTACAATATGCATAAGTTCATTTGATTATGTTTTGATAAATGATAAACATTGAAGTTGAGGATAAACATTGAAGGCAAGCAAACAACGACAAAAAAATGAAGTCTGCAACATTAAAGACGATTTAGTATCTTAGAACTTAGGTAATTATCTTGTCAAGAACCAAAGTTTATTATCTCTCTCACACACACACTTGAAAATGTTTTAAAGATTATGTTTTATGAAAATTATGAAAGGATTAATTTAAGAAGAAAATTCTTTGTCAAAACGCTAGCCAAAAACGTTTTTGAAGAGTTTTTGTAGCACGCATATGCGTTGGTTTAAAACTTAGTGCATGTTGTCAAACTTGACCTTTGTGAACTAAAATGATGATAACTTGAGCTACAAAAGTCCAAACGACTCCGTTCTTGTTGCGTTAGAAAGCTAACGTCCGGGGCTTCAGTTTGATATAAATATGTTTATATG